>JALDNG010000495.1:0-285000 GCA_024349245.1 Neodontobutis hainanensis
CCTTTGCCTCCTCTGGACTCTCTGCCTCCTCTGGACTTTCTGTGGCCTCCGCTTCCTCTCGTCTCCCACCCCGTTACCTCCTCTGGTCTCCTCATCTGCAGTCTATTCATCTGCAAATTGCCAGTCTGTTCTACTCCACGTCTACAGTCAGTTCTAATAATTGTCTACTGTCTGTTCTTCTGCACATTTACAGTCTGTACTACTGCATTTCTACAGTCTGTTCTAATGCTCGACTACAGTCTGTCTGGGCCTTTAGCGCATACCCTTTTTTGACCTTTTAAACCCCTTATCAATGTGGTAGCCTCGCCAACCTTTACCACACGCTTCCACGTACTGGGTTGAGAAAAGGAGACCACATTTCACTTGATCGGACCTCGGGAAGTGACCGCCAGTGCCCCCACTAGGGTGAACACATTGACAAAATGGGCATGTGGGAATCCCAAATTTTTCCCCTGGCTCCTGGGTAGCCCTGAATCACATATCCGAGTGCAGAGCTCTAGAGCAAGGGAAAAAATTATGATCAAAAGACACCTTTCTTGTCAGGGCCTATAGCTCGTACCCTTAGTTGACATTTTGACCCCTTACCAATGTCGTAGCCTCTCCAAATTAAGCACGCTGGCTCCTGGGGCCACCCAGAACAACATATCAAAGGCTGCAGGCTTTAGAGCAAAGGCAAAAAGTTAAAGCCTACAAATGACACAGCCTATAACGGGTTCTGACCATTGACCCCTGAACATTATTTGATCCCTTAACAATGTCGTAGCCTCTCCAATTTTTAAATGCTGGCTCAGGGCCACCCAGAACGACATAGGCAAGGCGGCTAGCTCTAGAGTCAAGGAAGAAAATTGATGACTCAAAGACATCTCTCCTTTTTGGGCCTTTAGCGCGTACCCTTTTTGACCTTTCGACCCCTTAACAATGTGGTAGCCTCTCCAAACTTTGCCACAGGCTTCCACATACTGTGTCAAAAAGGAGACCACATTTCACTTGATTTTCCTCGGAAGTGACCGCCAGTGCCCCCACTAGGGTGAATACATTGACAAAATGGGCATGTGGGAATCCTAAATTTTTCCCCTGGCTCTGGGTAGCCCTGAATCACATATCCGAGCGCAGAGCTCTAGAGCAAAGGGAAAGAATTATGATCAAAAGACACCTTTCTTTTCAGGGCATATAGCACATACCCTTAGTTGACCTTTTGACCCCTTACCAATGTCGTAGCCTCTCCAAATTTTGCACGCTGGCTCCTGGGGCCACCCAGTTAGACATATCAAAGGTTGCTGGCTTTAGATCAAAGTGAAAAAGTTTCAGCCTCCTAAAGACACAGCTTATAACGGGTTTTGACCATTGACCCCTGAACACTATTTGACCCCTTAACAATGTCGTAGCCTCTCCAAATTTTGCACGCTGGCTCCTAGGGCCACCCAGAACGACATATCAAAGACCACATTTCACTTGATCGGACCTCGGGAAGTGACCGCCAGCATGCATTTATGTAATGTTATCACCTCAAAAAAACTTGATGCAGTTAGTGAAGGTTTGGAGTCTAGAGCTAATGGGTTTGTTTAATGTTTCATTGTTTAAGTATGGGCCAAAGTACTCAGAAGTTATTATTCTAAATTTTCTTTATGGAATAGTAAAGTTGGCAACTTGGTGTATTAGAAAAAAACAAAAAAAACTGCCTCCTTTGGTCTGTCTGTGGAATCTGCCTCTTCTGGTCTCTCTCTGGCCTCTGCCTCCTCTGCTCTCTCTGTGGTATCTGCCTCCTCTGGTCTCTTTGTGGCCGCTGCCTACTCTGGTCTCTCTGTGGCATCTGCCTTTTGTGGTCTCTCGGCCTCCTCTGCCTCATCTGGTCTCTCTGTGGCCTTTGCCTCCACTGGATTCTGTGCCTCCTCTGGTCACTCTGTGGCCACTGCCTCCTCTGGTCTCTCTGCCTCCACTACCTCCACTTGTCTCTTTGCCTCCTCTGGTCTCTCTGTGGCCTCTACCTCCTCTGATCACTTTGTGGCCTCTGCCTTCTCTTGTCTCTCTGCCTCCTCTGGTCTCTCTGTGGCATCTGCCTCCTCTGGTATCTCTTTCTCCTCTGCCTCCTCTGCTCTCTCTGTCGCCTCTGGCTCCTCTGCTCTCTCTGTCTCCTCTATCTCCTCTGGTCTCTCTGATGCCTCTGCCTCCTCTCGTCTCTCTATGGCCTCTGTCTCCTCTAGACTCTCTGCCTTCTCTACTTCCTCTGGTCTCTCTGTGGCCTCTGCCTCTTCTGGTCTCTCTGTCTCCTCTGCCTCCTCTGGTCTCTCTACCTCCTCTGCCTCCTCTGGTCTGTCTGTGTCCTCTGCCTCCTCTCGTCTCTCTGTGGCCTCTGCCTCCTCTGGTCTCTCTGTCTCCTATGCCTCCACTGGTCTCTCAGTGGCCTTTGACTCCACTCGTCTCTCTGTGGCCTCTGCCTCCTCTGCTCTCTCTCTCTGGCCTCCTCCACTAGTCTCTCTGACTTATCTGTCTCCTCTAGTCTCTCTGTCGCCTCTGCCTCCTCTGGTCTCTCTCTGGCATCTGCCTCCTCTAATCTCTCTGCCTTCTCTGCCTCTTCTGGTCTCTCTATGGCCTCTGCCTTTACTGGACTCTCTGTTGCCTCTGCCTCCACTGGTCTCTCTGTGACTTATGCCTCCTCTGGTCTCTCTCTGGCCTCTGCCTCCTCTGGTCTCTCTGCCTCCTCTGCCCTCTCTGCTCTCTCTGTGTCCTCTGACTCCTCTGGACTCTCTGCCTCCTCTGGTCTTTCTGTGGCCTCTGCTTCCTCTAGTCTCCCTGCCCCGTTGCCTCCTCTGAACTCTTGGTGGCCTCTGCCTTCTCTGGTCTCTCTGCCCCGTTGCCTCCTCTGGTTACTCTGTGGCCTATGCCTCCTCTGGTCTCTCTGCGACCTCTGCCTCCTCTGGTCTCTCTGTGAACTTTGCCTTGTCTGATCTCTCTGTGGCCTCTGCCTCCTCTCGTCTCTCTGTGTCGCCTGCCTCCTCTGTTCTCTCTGCCTTCTCTGCCTCCTCTGCTCTCTCTACCTCCACTGGTCTCTCTGTGAACTTTGCCTCCTCATGTCACTCTGTGGCCTATGCCTCCTCTGGATTCTCTGTGGCCTCTGCCTCCTCTGGTCTCTCTGTCTCCTATGCCTCCACTGGTCTCTCAGTGGCCTCTGCCTCCTCTGCTCTCTCTCTGGCCTCTACCTCCACTAGACTCTCTGACTTATCTGTCTCCTCTACTCTCTCTGTGGCCTCCTCCTCCTCTGGTCTCTCTGTGGCCTCTGCCTCCTCTAGTCTCTCTGCCTTCTCTGCCTCCTCTTGTCTCTCTGTGGCCTCAGCCTTTACTCGATTCTCTGTGGCCTCTGCCTCCACTGGTCTCTCTGTGACTTATGCCTCCTCTGGTCTCTCTCTGGCCTCTGCCTCTTCTGGTCTCTCCGCCTCCTCTGCCTCCTCTGGTTTCTCTGTGGCCTCTGACTCTTTTGGACTCTCTGCCTCCTCTGGTCTCTCTGTGACCTCTGCCTCCTCTGGTCTCTCTGTGGCCTATGCCTCCTCTGGATTCTCTGTGGCCTCTGCCTCCTCTGGTCTCTCTGTCTCCTCTGCCTCCTCTTTTATCTCTGTGGCCTCTGCCTCCTCTGGTCTCTCTGTGGCCTCTGCCTCCTCTGGTCTCTCTCTGGCCTCTGCCTCCTCTGGTCTCTCTGCCTCCTCTGCCTCCTCTGGTTTCTCTGTGGCCTCTGACTCTTTTGGACTCTCTGCCTCCTCTGGTCTCTCTGTGACCTCTGCCTCCTCTGGACTCTCTGTCTCCTCTGCCTCCTCTTTTATCTCTGTGGCCTCTGCCTCCTCTGAACTCTCGGTGGCCTCTTCCCCCTCTGGTCTAACTGTGGCCTCTTCCTCTTCTGCTCTCTCTATCTCCTCTGCCTCCTCTCATCTCTCTGTGGCCTCTGCCTCCTCTGGTCACTCTGTGGCCTCTGCCTCCTCTGGAATTTCTGCCTCCTCTGGTCTCTTTGTGGCCTCTGCCTCCTCTGGTCTCTCTGCCTCCGCTGCTCTAACTGCCTCCTCTGGTCTCTCTGTGGCCTCTGCCTCCTCTGGTCTTTGTGGCCTCTTCCTCCTCTGGTCTCTCTGCCTCCTCTGCTCCCTCTGCTCTCTGCCTCCACTGGCCTCTCAATTGCCTCTGCCTCCTCTGGTAACTCTGTGGCCTCTGCCTCCTCTGCTCTCTTTGTCGCCTCTGCCTCCTCTAGTCACTCTGTGGCCTCTGCCTCCTCTGGTCTCTCTGTCTCCTCTGCCTCCTCTCCTCTAACTGCCTCGTCTGGTCTCTCTGCCTCCTCTGCTTCCTCTCGTCTCTCTGTGGCCTCTGCCTCCTCTGCTCTCTCTGTCTACCCTGCCTCCACTGGTCTCTCTGCCTTCTCTGCCTTCTCTGCTCTCTCTACCTCCACTGGTCTCTCTTTGGCCTCTGCCTCCTGTGGTCTCTCTGTGGCCTCTGCCTTCTCTGGGCTCTCTGTGGCCACTGCCTCCTCTGGTCTCTCTCTGGCATCTGCCTTTTCTGGTCTCTCTGCCTCTTCTGGTCTCTCTGTGGCCTCTGCCTCTTCTGGTCTCTCTGTGGCCTCTGCCTCCTCTGGACTCTCTGTCTCCTCTGGTCTTTCTGTGGCCTTTGCCTCCTCTAGTCTCTCTGCCTCCCCTGCTTCCTCTCGTCTCTCTGTCTCCTCTGCCTCCTCTGGTCTCTCTGCCTCCTGTGCCTAATCTGGTCTCTCTAATGCCTCTGCCTCCTCTGGTCTCTCTGTGGCCTTTGCCTCCTCTGGTCTCACTGCTTCCTCTGCCTCCTCTGCTCTAACTGCCTCCTCTGGTCTCTCTGTCTCTCTGCCTCATCTGTTCTCTCTGTGGCCTCTGCCTCCTCTGGTCTCTCTGTGGCCTCTGACTTCTCTGCTCTCTGTGGCCTGCCTCCACTGGTCTCTCTGTGGCATCTGCCTTTTCTGGTCTCTCTGCTTCCTCTGCCTCCTCTGGTCTCTCTGTGAACTCTGCCTCTTCTGGTCTCTCTGTGGCCTCTGCCTCCTCTGGACTCTCTGCCTCCTCTAGTCTTTCTGTGGCCTCTGCCTCCTCTAGACTCTCTGCCTCCCCTCCTTCCTTTCGTCTCTCTGTCTCGTCTGCCTCCTCTGGTCTCTCTGCCTCCTCTGCCTCCTCTGGTCTCTCTGTGGCCTCTGCCTCCTCTGGTCTCTCTGTGGCCTCTGTCTTCTCTTGTCTCTCTGCCTCCTCTGCCCCTCTGGTCTCTCTGTCTCTACTGGTCTCTCTATTGCCTGTGCCTCCTCTAGTCTCTCTGTTGCCTCTGCCTCCTCTGGTCTCTCTGCCTCCTCTGCTTCCTCTCGTCTCTGTGTGGCCTCTGCCTCCTCTGCTCTCTCTGTCTCCCCTGCATCCATTGGTCTCTCTGCCTTCTCTGCCTCCTCTGCTCTCTCTACCTCCACTGGTCTCTCTGTGGCCTCTGCCTCCTGTGGTCTCTCTGTGGCCTCTGCCTTCTCAGTTCTCTCTGTGGCCACTGCCTCCTCTGGTCTCTCTGTGGCATCTGCCTTTTCAGGTCTCTCTGACTCTTCTGGTCTCTCTGTGGCCTCTGCCTCTTCTGGTCTCTCTGTGGCCTCTGCCTCCTCTGGTCTCTCTGTGGCATCTGCCTTTTCAGGTCTCTCTGCCTCTTTTGGTCTCTCTGTGGCCTCTGCCTCTTCTGGTCTCTCTGTGGCCTCTGCCTCCTCTAGACTCTCTGCCTCCCCTGCTTCCTCTCGTCTCTCTGTCTCGTCTGCCTCCTCTGCCTCCTCTGGTCTCTCTGTGGCCTCTGCCTCCTCTGGCCTCTCTTTGGCCTCTGCCTCTTCTGGTCTCTCTGTGGCCTCTGCCTCCTCTGGACTCTCTGCCTCCTCTAGTCTTTCTGTGGCCTCTGCCTCCTCTAGACTTACTGCCTCCCCTGCTTCCTCTTGTCTCTCTGTCTCGTCTGCTTCCTCTGGTCTCTCTGCCTCCTCTGCCTCCTCTGGTCTGTCTGTGGCCTCTGCTTCCTCTGGTCTCTCTGTGGCCTCTGTCTTCTCTTATCTCTCTGCCTCCTCTGCCCCTCTGGTCTCTCTGTCTCTACTGGTCTCTCTGTGCATGTGCCTCCTCTGCTACAGTCTGTTCTACTGGACAACTAACCCTAACCTAACAATTAGAACAGATTGTAGATGCGCAGTTCAACAGACTGTAGACATGCAGTAGATAAGACTGCAGTAGAGCAGTAGTACAGACTGTAAACTGGCCTTAGAACAAACTGTAGAGGTGCATTTGTACAGACTTTAGACGAGCATTAGAACAGACTCTACACGAGCAATAGAACAGACTGTAAACGTCCAGTAGAACAGACTGACAATATGCAGAAGAATAGACTTTAGAGGTGCTGTAGTACAGACTGTAGACGAGCATTAGAACAGACTGTATATGAGTATTAGAAAACACTCTAGACATGCTTTAGAACAGACTGTAGAGGTGCAGTAGTTCATACTGTAGACGAGCATTAGAAGAGACTGTATATGAGTATTAGAAAACACTACTAGAAATGCTTTACAACAGACTGTAGAGGTGCAGTAATACAGATGGTAGACGAGCATTAGAACAGACTGTAGACGTTGATTAAAACAGACTGTAGACATGCAGTAGAACAGACCGTAGATGAGCAGTAGAATAGACTACAGAAGTGCAGTGGTAAAGACTGTAGATGTGCAGTAGAACAGACTGTAGAGGTTTATAAGAAAAGACTGTAGACGTGCAGTAGAACAGACTGTAGATGAGCAGTAGTACAGACTGTAGACGTGCATTAGAACAGACTGTAGACGTGCAGTAGAACAGAGCGGCAGTATAGCAGAGGTACAAACTGTAAATTGGCATTAGAAAAGACTGTTGAGGTGCAGTTGAAAAGACTGTAGACATGCATTTGAATAGACTGTAGATGTGCATTAGAACAGACTGTAGATGTACAATAGAACAGACTGTAGACGAGCATTATAACAGACTGTAGGCGAGCTTTAGAACAGACTGTAAACATCCAGTAGAACAGACTGACAATTAGAGACTGTAGACGACCATTAGAACAAACTGTAGATATGTAGTAGAAGAGACTGTAGAGGTGCATTAGGAAAGACTGTAGACGTTTATTAAAACAGACTATAATCGTAGAGTAGAACAGACTGTAGAAGTACAATAGAACAGACTGTAGAGGTGCAGTTGAACAGACTGTAGACGTGCAGTTGAAAAGACTTCAGAGCAGCAGTAGTACAGACTCTAGATTGTCTTTAGAACTCATTGTATATGAGCATTAGAACAGACAGTAAAGGTCCAGTAGAACAGACTGACAATGTGCAGAAGAATAGACTGTAGAGATGCAGTAGTACAGAATGTAGATGAGCTTTAGAACAGACTCTATATGAGTATTAGAAAACAGTCTAGACATGCTTTAGAACAGACTGTAGAGGTGCGGTAGTTCAGACTATTGACGAGCATTAGAACAGACTCTATATGAGTATTAGAAAACACTCTAGACATGCTTTAGAACAGATTGTATAGGTGCAGTAGTTCAGACTGTAGATGAGCATTAGAACAGACTTTAGAAGTGCAGTAGTAGAGACTGTAGATGTGTAGTAGAACAGACTGTAGACATTTATCAGAACAGACTGTAGACGTGCAGTAGAACAGACTGTAGATGAGCAGTTTTACAGACTGCAGACTTGCATTAGAACAGACTGTAGATGTGCATTAGAACAGACTGTAGATGTGCAGTAAAACAGACTGTAGATGTGCAGTAGAACAGACTGCAGTAGAGCAGAGGTACAGACTGTAAACTGGCATTAGAACAGATTGTTGAGATGCAGTTGAACAGACTCTAGACGTGCAGTTGAATAGACTGTAGATGTGCATTAGAACAGACTGTAGACGTACAATAGAACAGACTGTAGACGAGCATTAGAACATACTGTAGATGTCCAGTAGAAGAGACTGTAGATGTGCAGTAGTACAGACTAAAGACCTGCCTTAGAACAATTTGTGGACGAGCATTAGAACAGACGATAGACGTGCATTAGAACCAGGGTATGTGAGTGGAGCGGAGCGACAACAATTTGCGCTACACGCTCAAAGTATCTCATAATCACTCCGCTCAAGCTCCGCTCTGGGTGTTCAATTTTCCGCTCCTCGCTCCCTCCCCCGCTCCGTCCTTATATGTCTCGCTCCGTTTTCGCTGCAAGGTTTTTATTTTATTTTAATTTTTTTAATAACATCAGTGTCTGATCAGAAGATGCATGTAGTGTAAGACAACTACGCAGTACTAAGAGAAGAACATCCATACTTTATTGGAATTTTGAAGACTGAATAGCCCCAAACCCCTCCGTCTTCTGACAGTGGTTTGGTCCTTGGACTCCTGGCTCGTGATTGCTAATTGAGCGATAGTGGAGCGTTTCGGAGCGGGAGAAAATCACAACGCTCCAACATTTAAAAAATCCGCTCCTCGCACCGGGCAAAATCACACAGCTCCGCTCCCACTCCGCACCGCTCACATACTCTGATTAGAACAGACTGTAGATGTCCATTAGAAAAGACTGTAGATGTGCAGTAGAACTAACTGACGATGTGCAGAAGAATAGATCGTAGAGGTGCAGTAGTTGAGACTTTACACGAGCATTAGAACAGACTGTACATGAGTATTAGAATGGACTGTAGACATTCTTTAGAACAGACTGTAGACATTCAGTAGAACAGACTCTAGACAATTATTAGAACAGACTGTAGACGTCCAGTAGAACAGACTGTAGATGTGCATTAGAAAAGACTGTAGACGTTTATAAAAACAGACTATAGTCGTGCAGTAGAACAGACTGTAGACGTACAATAGAACAGACTGTATAGGTGCAGTTAAACAGACTGTAGACATGCAGTTGAACAGACTTCAGAGCAGCGGTAGTACAGACTCTAGATTGGCTTTAGAACAAACTGTAGATGAGCAGTTGAACAGACTGTAGATCTGCATTAAAACAGACTGTAGATGTGCAGTAGAACAGAATGCAGACTTGCAGTAGAACAGACTGTAGAGCAGCAGTCGTACAGACTCTAGACTTGCATTAGAACAGACTGTAGACCTGCAGTAGAACAGACTGTAGAGGAGAAGTAGAACAAACTGTAGAGGTGGAGTAGTAAAGACTGTTATTGGGCATAAGAACAGACTGTGGACGAGTATTTGAACAGACTATAGACGACCATTAGAACTGACTGATTATGAGTATTAGAATAGACTGTAGAGGTGCAGTAGTACAGACTGTAAACGAGCAGTAGTACAGACTGTAGACTTGCATTAGAATAGACTGTAGATGTGCATTAGAACAGACTGTAGACATACAATAGAACAGACTGTAGAGGTGCAGTTGAACAGACCGCAGACGTGCAGTTGAACAGAAATCAGAGCAGCAGTAGTACAGACTCTAGATTTACTTTAGAACAGACTGTAGACGGGCATTATAAATGACTGTAAATGTCCAGTAGAACAGACTGACAATGTGCAAAAGAATAGAATCTAGAGGTGCAGTACTACATACTGTAGATGAGCATTTGAACAGACTGTATATGAGTATTAGAAAACACTGTAGACATGCAATAGAACAGACTGTAGAGGTGCAGTAGTTCAGACTGCAGACAAGCATTAGAACAGACTGTATATGAGTATTAGAAAAAAATCTAGACATGCTTTAGAACAGACTGTAAAGGTGCAGTAATATAGACTGTAGACGAGCATTAGAAAAGACTGTAGAAGTTTAGTAGTACAGAATGGAAATGTGCAGTAGAACAGACTATAGACGTTTATTCGAACAGACTGTAGACCTGCACTAGAACAGACCGTAGATGAGCAGTAGTACAGACTACAGACTTGCATTAGAACAGACTGTAGATGTGCATTAGAACACACTTTAGAAGTGCAGTAGTAGAGACTGTAGATGTGTAGTAGAAAAGACTGTAGACGTTTATCAGAACAGACTGTAGACGTGCAGTAGAACAGACTGTAGATGAGCAGTAGTACAGACTGTAGACTTGCATTAGAACAGACTGTAGATGTGCATTAGAACAGACTGTAGATGTGCAGTAAAACAGACTGTAGACGTGCAGTAGAACAGACTGTAGACGTCCAGTAGAATAGACTGTAGATGTGCATTAGAAAAGACTGTAGACGTTTATTAAAAGAGACTATAGTCGTGCAGTAGAACAGACTGTAGACGTACAATAGAACAGACTGTGGAGGTGCAGTTGAACAGACTGTAGATGTGCAGTTGAACAGACTTCAGAGCAGCAGTAGTACAGACTGTAGATGAGCTTTAGAACAGACTGTAAAGCGTCCAGTAGAACGGACTGACAATTAGAACAGATTGTAGATGTGCAGTAAAACAGACTGTAGACGTGCAGTAGAATAGACTGCAGTAGAGCAGTAGTACAGACTGTAAACTGGCATTAGAACAGACTGTAGAGGTGCAGTTGAAAAGACTGTAGACTCTGCCTCCTCTGGTCTCTCTGTGAACTCTGCCTCCTCTGGTCTCTCTGTGGCCTCTGCCTCCTCTGGTCTCTCTGTCTCCCCTGCCTACACTGGTCTCTCTATAGCCTCTGCCTCCTCTGGTCTCTCTTTGGCCTCTGCCTCCTCTGGTTTGTCTGTGTCCTCTGCCTCCTCTATTCCCTCTGTGGCCTCTGCCTCCTCTGGTCTCTCTGTCTCCTCTGCCTCCACTGGTCTCTCTGTTGCCTCTGCCTCCACTGGTCTCTCTGTGGCCTCTGCCTCCTCTGGTCTCTCTCTGGCCTCTGCCTCCTCTAGTCTCTCTACCTTCTCTGTCTCCTCTAGTCTCTCTGTGGCTTCTGCCTCCTCTGGTCTCTCTGTCTCCTCTGCCTCCTCTGCTCTCTATGTGGCCGCTGCCTCCTTTGCTCTCTCTGTAGCATCTGCCTTTTCTGGTCTCTCTGCCCCCTCCTCGTCTTCTGGTCTCTCTGTGGCCTCTGGACTTTCTGTGGCCTCTGCTTCCTCTCGTCTCCCTCCCCATTACCTCCTCTGTTCTCCTCATCTGCAGTCTATTCATCTGCAAATTGCCAGTCTGTTCTACTCCACGTCTACAGTCAGTTCTAATAATTGTCTACTGTCTGTTCTTCTGCACATTTACAGTCTGTACTACTGCATTTCTACAGTCTGTTCTAATGCTCGACTACAGTCTGTCTAGGCCTTTAGCGCTTACCCTTTTTTGACCTTTTAAACCCCTTATCAATGTGGGAGCCTTGCCAACCTTTAACACACGCTTCCACGTAATGGGTTGAGAAAAAGAAGACCACATTTCACTTGATCGGACCTCGGGAAGTGACCGCCAGCGCCCCCACTAGGCTGAATACATTGACAAAATGGGCATGTGGGAATCCCAAATTTATCACCCTGGCTCCTGGAGTAGCCCTGAATCACATATTCAAAGTGCAGTGCTCTAGAGCAAAGGTGAAAAAAATTATGATCAAAAAGACACCTTTCTTGTCAGGGCCTATAGCTCGTACCCTTAGTTGACCTTTTGACCCCTTACCAATGTCGTAGCTTCTCCAAATTTTGCACGCTGGCTCCTGGGGCCACTTAGAACAACATATCAAAGGCTGCTGGCTTTAGATCAAAGGGAAAAAGTTTCAGCCTCCAAAAGACACAGCCTTTAACGGCTTCTGACCATTGACCCCTGAACATTATTTGACCCCTTAACAATGTCTTAGCCTCTCCAAATTTTCAACACTGGCTCCAGGGGCCACCCAGAACGACATATCAAAGGCGGCTGGCTCTAGAGTCAAGGGAAGAAAAATTATGACTCAAAAGATCTCTCCTTTTTGGGCCTTTAGCGCATACCCTTTTTTGACCTTTCGACCCCTTAACAATGTGGTAGCCTCTCCAAACTTTACCACAGACTTCCACGTACTGTGTCGAGAAAAAGGAGACCACATTTCACTTGATCGGACCTCGGTAAGTGACCGCCAGCGCCCCCACTAGGGTGAATACATTGACAAAATGGGCATGTAGGAATCCCAAATTTTTCACCCTGGCTCCTGGAGTAGCCCTGAATCACATATCCGAAGCGCAGAGCTCTAGAGCAAAGGGGGAAAAAAATTATGATCAAAAAGACACCTTTCTTGTCAGGGCCTATAGCTCGTACCCATAGTTGACCTTTTGACCCCTTCTCCAAATTTTGCACGCTGGCTCCTGGGGCCACCCAGAACAACATATCAAAGGCTGCTGGCTTTAGAGCAAAGGGAAAAAGTTTCAGCCTACAAAAGACACAGCCTATAATGGGTTCTGACCATTGACTCCTGAACATTATTTGACCCCTTAACAATGTCGTAGCCTCTCCAAATTTTTAAACGCTGGCTCCAGGGGCCACCCAGAACGACATATGCAAGGCGGCTGGCTCTAGAGACAGGGGAAGAAAAATGATGACTCAAAAGACATCTCTCCTTTTTGGGCCTTTAGAGCATACCCTTTTTTGACCTTTCGACCCCTTAACAATGTGGTAGCCTCTCCAAACTTTACCACAGGCTTCCACGTACTGTGTCGAGAAAAAGGAGACCACATTTCACTTGATTTTCCTCGGGAAGTGACTGCCAGCGCCCCCACTAGGGTGAATACATTGACAAAATGGGCATGTGGGAATCCCAAATTTTTCATCCTGGCTCCTGGACTAGCCCTGAATCACATATCCGAAGCACAGAACTAACTCTAGAGCAAAGGGGAAAAAAATTATTATCAAAAAGACAGCTTTCTTGTCAGGGGCTATAGCTCGTACCCTTAGTGGACCTTTTGACCCCTTACCAATGTTGTAACCTCTCCAAATTTTGCACGCTGGCTCCAGGGGCCACCCAGAATGACATATCAAAGGCGGCTGGCTCTAGAGTCAAGGGAAGAAAAATGATGACTCAAAAGACATCTCTCTTTTTTGGGCCTTTAGCGCTTAACCTTTTTTGACCTGTTGACCCCTTAAAAATTTCGTAGCTTCTCCAAACTTTACGCCACGCTTCCACGTGCTGTGTCAGAAAAAGAGACCACATTTCACTTGATAGGACCTCGGAAAGGGATCGCCAGCGCCCCCACTAGGGTGAATACATTGACAAAATGGGCATGTGGGAATCCTAAAATTTTCACCCTGACTCCTGGAGTAGCCCTGAATCACATTTCCGAAGTGCAGAGCTCTAGAGCAAAGGGGAAAAAAATTATGATCAAAAAGACACCTTTCTTGTCAGGGCCTATAGCTCGTACCCTTAGTTGACCTTTTGACCACTGGGGCCACCCAGAACGACATATCAAAGACCAGATTTCACTTGATCGGGAAGTGACCACCAGCATGCATTTATGGAATGTTATCACCTCATAAAAACTTGATTCAGTTAGTGAAGGTTTAGAGTCTGGAGCTAATGGGTTCGTTTAATGTTTCATTGTTTATGTATGGGCCAAAGTACTCAGTAGAAAACAAGAAGAAAGTTATTATTCTAAATTTTCTTTATGGAATAGTAAAGTTGGCAACTTGGTGTACTAGAAAAAACAAAGTTGAAGAAAGTGATCCTATTTTATTGACAAAATGTTTTGTAAAAAAAAGGTTAACGGTAAACTATCTTTTTTTTTTAGCATAACACACAATGTTCAGTCTTTTTTTTTAATTTTTGGGGCTTTAAAAACTTTATGTCTGAGCCTGATGGGAATGGAAGTTTTAATCTAAACATTCTCTAATGTGAATATGAATGAAAATAAAAGTGGAATTGGTAAATGATTTGGGGTAAAAAAAAAAAAAATGAGAAGATTTTTTTTTGGAGATTGTAAATATCTATGTAAAAAAATCCCAATTGTTATTTTAGTAATAAAGGGATTGTCAAATGTCAAAATGTCTCTGCCTCCTCTGGTCTCTCTGTGGCCTCTGCCTCCTCTGGTCTCTTTGTGGCCTCTGGCTTCTCTGGTCTCTCTGCCTCCTCTGCATCCTCTCGTCTCTCTGCCTCCTCTGCTCTCTCTGTCTTTCTGCCTCCTCTGAACTCTCCATGGCCTCTGCCCCCTCTGGTCTCACTGTGGCCTCTGCTTCCTCTGGTCTCTCTGTGGCCTCTGCCTCCTCTGGTCTCTTTGTGGCCTCTGCCTTCTCTGGTCTCTCTGCCTCCAATGGTCTCTCTATTGCCTCTGCCTCCTCTGGTCTATCTTTTGCCTCTGCCTCCTCTGGTCTCTTTGTCTCCTCTTCCTCCTCTAGTCACTCTATGGCCTCTGCCTCCTCTGGTCTCTCTGCCTCCTCTGCCTCCCGTGCTCTAACTGCCTCCTCTGGTCTCTCTGTCTCTCTGCCTCCTCTGTCTCTCTGTGGACTCTGCCTCCTCTGGTCTCTCTGTGGCCTCTGCCTTCTCTGATCTCTCTGTGGCCTCTGCCTCCTCTAGTCTCTCTGTGTCATCTGCCTTTTCTGTTCTCTCTGCCTCCTCTTCCTCCTCTGGTCTCTCTATGGCCTCTGCATCCTCTGGACTCTCTGCCTCCTCTCGTCTTTCTGTGGCCTCTGCCTCCTCTGGTCTCTCTGCCTAATCTGCTTCCTCTGGTCTCTCTGTGGCCTCTGACTCCTCTGGTCTCTCTGTCTCCTCTGCCTCCTCTGGTCTCTCTATGGCCTCTGCCTCCTCTGGACTATCTGCCTCCTCATGTCTTTCTGTGGCCTCTGCCTCCTCTGGTCTCTCTGCCTAATCTGCTTCCTCTGGTCTCTCTGTGGCCTCTGCCTCCTCTGGTCTCTCTGTCTCCTCTGCCTCCTCTGGTCTCTCTACCTCCTCTGCCTCCTCTGGTCTGTCTGTGTCCTCTGCCTCCTCTCGTCTCTCTGTGGCCTCTGCCTCCTCTAGTCTCTCTCTGTCTCCTATGCCTCCACTGGTCTCTCAGTGGCCTTTGACTCCACTCGTCTCTCTGTGGCCTCTGCCTCCTCTGCTCTCTCTCTCTGGCCTCTGCCTCCACTAGTCTCTCTGACTTATCTGTCTCCTCTAGTCTCTCTGTCGCCTCTGCCTCCTCTGGTCTCTCTGTGGCCTCTGCCTCCCCTAATCTCTCTGCCTTCTCTGCCTCCTCTGGTCTCTCTATGGCCTCTGCCTTTACTGGACTCTATGTGGCCTCTGCCTCCACTGGTCTCTCTGTGACTTATGCCTCCTCTGGTCTCTCTCTGGCCTCTGCCTCCTCTGGTCTCTCTGCCTTCTCTGCCCTCTCTGCTCTCTCTGTGGCCTCTGACTCCTCTGGACTCTCTGCCTCCTCTGGTCTTTCTGTGGCCTCTGCTTCCTCTAGTCTCCCTGCCCCATTGCCTCCTCTGAACTCTCGGTGGCCTCTGCCTTCTCTGGTCTCTCTGCCCGTTGCCTCCTCTGGTTACTCTGTGTCGCCTGCCTCAACTGGTCTCTCTGCCTTCTCTGCCTCCTCTACTCTCTCTACCTCCACTGGTCTCTCTGTGAACTCTGCTTCCTCTGGTCTCTCTGTGGCCTATGCCTCCTCTGGATTCTCTGTGGCCTCTGCCTCCTCTGGTCTCTCTGTCTCCTATGCCTCCACTGGTCTCTCAGTGGCCTTTGACTCCACTCGTCTCTCTGTGGCCTCTGCCTCCTCTGCTCTCTCTCTGGCCTCTACCTCCACTAGTCTCTCTGACTTATCTGTCTCCTCTAGTCTCTCTGTCGCCTCTTCCTCCTCTGGTCTCTCTGTGGCCTCTGCCTCCTCTAGTCTCTCTGCCTTCTCTGCCTCCTCTTGTCTCTCTGTGGCCTCTGCCTTTACTGGACTCTCTGTGGCCTCTGCCTCCACTGGTCTCTCTGTCTCTCTGCCTCCTCTGTCTCTCTGTGGACTCTGCCTCCTCTGGTCTCTCTGTGGCCTCTGCCTTCTCTGATCTCTCTGTGGCCTCTGCCTCCTCTAGTCTCTCTGTGTCATCTGCCTTTTCTGTTCTCTCTGCCTCCTCTTCCTCCTCTGGTCTCTCTGGCCTCTGCATCCTCTGGACTCTCTGCCTCCTCTCGTCTTTCTGTGGCCTCTGCCTCCTCTGGTCTCTCTGCCTAATCTGCTTCCTCTGGTCTCTCTGTGGCCTCTGACTCCTCTGGTCTCTCTGTCTCCTCTGCCTCCTCTGGTCTCTCTATGGCCTCTGCCTCCTCTGGACTATCTGCCTCCTCATGTCTTTCTGTGGCCTCTGCCACCTCTGGTCTCTCTGCCTAATCTGCTTCCTCTGGTCTCTCTGTGGCCTCTGCCTCCTCTGGTCTCTCTGTCTCCTCTGCCTCCTCTGGTCTCTCTACCTCCTCTGCCTCCTCTGGTCTGTCTGTGTCCTCTGCCTCCTCTCGTCTCTCTGTGGCCTCTGCCTCCTCTGGTCTCTCTGTCTCCTATGCCTCCACTGGTCTCTCAGTGGCCTTTGACTCCACTCGTCTCTCTGTGGCCTCTGCCTCCTCTGCTCTCTCTCTCTGGCCTCTGCCTCCACTAGTCTCTCTGACTTATCTGTCTCCTCTAGTCTCTCTGTCGCCTCTGCCTCCTCTGGTCTCTCTGTGGCCTCTGCCTCCCCTAATCTCTCTGCCTTCTCTGCCTCCTCTGGTCTCTCTATGGCCTCTGCCTTTACTGGACTCTATGTGGCCTCTGCCTCCACTGGTCTCTCTGTGACTTATGCCTCCTCTGGTCTCTCTCTGGCCTCTGCCTCCTCTGGTCTCTCTGCCTTCTCTGCCTCTCTCTCTCTCTGTGGCCTCTGACTCCTCTGGACTCTCTGCCTCCTCTGGTCTTTCTGTGGCCTCTGCTTCCTCTAGTCTCCCTGCCCCATTGCCTCCTCTGAACTCTCGGTGGCCTCTGCCTTCTCTGGTCTCTCTGCCCCGTTGCCTCCTCTGGTTACTCTGTGTCGCCTGCCTCAACTGGTCTCTCTGCCTTCTCTGCCTCCTCTCTCTCTCTACCTCCACTGGTCTCTCTGTGAACTCTGCTTCCTCTGGTCTCTCTGTGGCCTATGCCTCCTCTGGATTCTCTGTGGCCTCTGCCTCCTCTGGTCTCTCTGTCTCCTATGCCTCCACTGGTCTCTCAGTGGCCTTTGACTCCACTCGTCTCTCTGTGGCCTCTGCCTCCTCTGCTCTCTCTCTGGCCTCTACCTCCACTAGTCTCTCTGACTTATCTGTCTCCTCTAGTCTCTCTGTCGCCTCTTCCTCCTCGTCTCTCTGTGGCCTCTGCCTCCTCTAGTCTCTCTGCCTTCTCTGCCTCCTCTTGTCTCTCTGTGGCCTCTGCCTTTACTGGACTCTCTGTGGCCTCTGCCTCCACTGGTCTCTCTGTGACTTATGCCTCCTCTGGTCTCTCTCTGGCCTCTGCCTCCTCTGGTCTCTTTGCCTCCTCTGCCTCCTCTGGTCTCTCTGTGGCCTCTGACTCCTTTGGACTCTCTGCCTCCTCTGGTCTCTCTGTGACCTCTGCCTCCTCTGGTCTCTCTGTGGCCTCTGCCTCCTCTTGTCTCTCTATTCCTCTATCTCCTCTGGTCTATCTGTCTTTCTGCCTCCTCTCTAACTCTCTGGCCTCTTCCCCCTCTGGTCTAACTGTGGCCTTTGCCTCTTCTGCGCTCTATATCTCCTCTGCCTCCTCTCGTCTCTATGTGGCCTCTGCCTCCTCTGCTCTCTCTGTGGCCTCTTCCTCCTCTGGCCTCTCTGTGGCCTCTGCCTCCTCTGGTCTCTCTGCCCCGTTGCCTCCTCTGGTTACTCTGTGTCGCCTGCCTCAACTGGTCTCTCTGCCTTCTCTGCCTCCTCTACTCTCTCTACCTCCACTGGTCTCTCTGTGAACTCTGCTTCCTCTGGTCTCTCTGTGGCCTATGCCTCCTCTGGATTCTCTGTGGCCTCTGCCTCCTCTGGTCTCTCTGTCTCCTATGCCTCCACTGGTCTCTCAGTGGCCTTTGACTCCACTCGTCTCTCTGTGGCCTCTGCCTCCTCTGCTCTCTCTCTGGCCTCTACCTCCACTAGTCTCTCTGACTTATCTGTCTCCTCTAGTCTCTCTGTCGCCTCTTCCTCCTCTGGTCTCTCTGTGGCCTCTGCCTCCTCTAGTCTCTCTGCCTTCTCTGCCTCCTCTTGTCTCTCTGTGGCCTCTGCCTTTACTGGACTCTCTGTGGCCTCTGCCTCCACTGGTCTCTCTGTGACTTATGCCTCCTCTGGTCTCTCTCTGGCCTCTGCCTCCTCTGGTCTCTCTGCCTCCTCTGCCTCCTCTGGTCTCTCTGTGGCCTCTGACTCCTTTGGACTCTCTGCCTCCTCTGGTCTCTCTGTGACCTCTGCCTCCTCTGGTCTCTCTGTGGCCTCTGCCTCCTCTTGTCTCTCTATTCCTCTATCTCCTCTGGTCTATCTGTCTTTCTGCCTCCTCTGAACTCTCTGGCCTCTTCCCCTCTGGTCTAACTGTGGCCTTTGCCTCTTCTGCGCTCTATATCTCCTCTGCCTCCTCTCGTCTCTATGTGGCCTCTGCCTCCTCTGCTCTCTCTGTGGCCTCTTCCTCCTCTGGCCTCTCTGTGGCCTCTGCCTCCTCTTGTCTCTCTATTCCTCTCTCCTCTGGTCTATCTGTCTTTCTGCCTCCTCTGAACTCTCGGTGGCCTCTTCCCCTCTGGTCTAACTGTGGCCTTTGCCTCTTCTCGCTCTATATCTCCTCTGCCTCCTCTCGTCTCTGTGGCCTCTGCCTCCTATGGTCTCTCTGTGGCCTCTTCCTCCTCTGGCCTCTCTAGTCTCTCTGCCTCCACTAGTCTCTCTCTGTGCCTCTGCCTCCCTGGTCTGTCTGTGGCCTCTGACTCCTCTGGTCTCTTTGTCTCCTCTGCCTCTTATAGTCACTCTGTGGCCTCTGCCTCCTCTGGACTCTCTGTCTCCGCTGCTCTAACTGCCTCCTCTGGTCTCTCTGTCTTTCTGCCACCTCTGAACTCTCGATGGCCTCTGCCCCCTCTGGTCTCACTGTGGCCTCTGCTTCCTCTGGTCTCTCTGTGGCCTCTGCCTCCTCTGGTCTCTTTGTGGCCTCTGCCTTCTCTGGTCTCTCCTCCTCCTCTGCATCCTCTCATCTCTCTGCCTCTTCTGGTCTCTCTGTCTTTCTGTCTCCTCTGAACTCTCGATGGCCTCTGCCCCTCTGCTCTCTCTGTGGCCTCTGCCTCCTCTGGTCTCTCTCTGGCCTCTGCCTTCTCTTGTCTCTCTGCCTCCTCTGCCCCTCTGGTCTCTCTGCCTCCACTGGTCTCTCTATTGCCTCTGCCTCCTCTGGTCTCTCTTTTGCCTCTGCCTCCTCTGGTCTCTTTGTCTCCTCTTCATCCTATAATCACTCTATGGCCTCTGCCTCCTCTGGTCTTTCTGCCTCCTCTGCCTCCCCTGCTCAAACTGCCTCCTCTGGTTTCTATGTTGCCTCTGCCTCCTCTGGTTTCTCTGTGGCCTCTGTCTTCTCTGATCTCTCTTTGGCGCTGCCTCCTGGTCTCTCTGTGTCATCTGCCTTTTCTGTTCTCTCTGCCTCCTCTGCCTCCTCTGGTCTCTCTATGGTCTCTGCCTCCTCTGGACTCTCTGCCTCCTCTGGTCTCTCTGTCTCCTCTGCCTCTTCTGGTCTCTCTGTCTCCTCTGCCTCCTCTGGTCTCTCTACCTCCACTGCCTCCTCTGGTCTGTCTGTGTCCTCTGCCTCCTCTCGTCTCTCTGTGGCCTCTGCCTCCTCTGGTCTCTCTGTCTCCTATGCCTCCACTGGTCTCTCAGTGGCCTCTGCCTCCACTAGTCTCTCTGACTTATGTGTCTCCTCTAGTCTCTCTGTTGCCTCTGCCTCCTATGGTCTCTCTGTGGCCTCTGCCTCCTCTAATCTCTGCCTTCTCTGCCTCCTCTGGTCTCTCTATGGCCTCTGCCTTTAATGGACTCTCTCTGGCCTCTGCCTCCTCTGGTCTCTCTGCCTCCTCTGCCCTCTCTGCTCTCTCTGTGGCCTCTGACTCCTCTGGACTCTCTGCATCCTCTGGTCTTTCTGTGGCCTCTGCTTCCTCTAGTCTCTCTGCGGCCTCTGCCTCCTCTGGTCTCTCTGTGAACTTTGCCTCGTCTGATCTCTCTGTGGCCTCTGCCTCCTCTCGTCCCTCTGTTTCGCCTGCCTCCACTGGTCTCTCTGCCTTTTCTGCCTCCTCTGCTCTCTCTACCTCCACTGGTCTCTCTGTGAACTCTGCCTCCTCTGGTCTCTCTGTGACCTATGCCTCCTCTGGATTCTCTGTGGCCTCTGCCTGCTCTGGTCTCTCTGTCTCCTATGCCTCCACTGGTCTCTCAGTGGCCTTTGACTCCACTCGTCTCTCTTTGGCCTCTGCCTCCTCTGCTCTCTCTCTGGCCTCTACCTCCACTAGTCTCTCTGACTTATCTGTCTCCTCTAGTCTCTCTGTCGCCTCTTCCTCCTCTGGTCTCTCTGTGGCCTCTGCCTCCTCTAGTCTCTCTGCCTTCTCTGCCTTCTCTTGTCTCTCTGTGGCCTCTGCCTTTACTGGACTCTCTGTGGCCTCTGCCTCCACTGGTCTCTCTGTGACTTATGCCTCCTCTGGTCTCTCTCTGGCCTCTGCCTCCTCTGGTCTCTCTGCCTCCTCTGCCTCCTCTGGTCTCTCTATGGCCTCTGACTCCTTTGGACTCTCTGTTACCTCTGCCTCCTCTGGTCTCTCTGTGGCCTATGCCTCCTCTGGATTCTCTGTGGCCTCTGCCTCCTCTGGTCTCTCTGTCTCCTTTGCCTCCTCTTTTATCTCTGTGGCCTCTGCCTCCTCTGGTCTCTCTGTGGCCTCTGCCTCCTCTTGTCTCTCTATTCCGCTATCTTCTCTGGTCTCTTTGTCTTTCTGCCGCCTCTGAACTCTCGGTGGCCTCTTCTCCCTCTGGTCTAACTGTGGCCTTTGCCTCTTCTGCGCTCTATATCTCCTCTGCCTCCTCTGGTCTCTCTGTGGCCTCTGCCTCCTCTGGTCTCTCTGTGGCCTCTGCCTCCTCTGGCCTCTCTAGTTTCTCTGCCTCCACTAGTCTCTCTATTGCCTCTGCCTCCTCTGGTCTGTCTGTGGCCTCTGACTCCTCTGGTCTCTTTGTCTCCTCTGCCTCCTCTAGTCACTCTGTGGCCTCTGCTTCCTCTGGACTCTCTGCTTCCTCTGGTCTCTCTGTGGCCTCTGCCTCCTCTGGTCTCTCTGCCTCCGCTGCTCTAACTGCCTCCTCTGGTCTCTCTGTGGCCGCTGCCTCCTCTGGTCTCTCTGTGGCATCTGCCTTTTCTGGTCTCTCTGCCTCCTCTGCCTCTTCTGGTCTCTCTGTGGCCTCTGCCTCCTCTGGTCTTTTTGTGGCCTCTGCCTCCTCTGGTCTTTCTTTGGCCTCTACCTCCTCTAGCCTTTCTGTGGCCTCTGCCTCCTCTGGACTCTCTATTCCTCTATCTCCTCTGGTCTCTCTGTGGCCTCTTTCTCCTTTGGTCTCTCTGCCTCCTCTGCATCCTCTCGTCTCTCCTCCTCTCTCTCTGTCTTTCTGCCTCCTCTGAACTCTCGGTGGCCTCTTCCCCTCTGGTCTAACTGTGGCCTCTTCCTCTTCTGCTCTCTCTATCTCCTCTACCTCCTCTCTTCTCTCTGTGGCCTCTGCCTCCTCTGGTCTCTCTGTGGCCTCTGCCTTCTCTTGACTCTCTGCCTCCTCTGTCCCCTCTAGTCTCTCTGCCTCCAATGCTCTCTTTTTGCCTCTGCCTCCTCTGGTCTCTTTGTGGCCTCTGCCTCCTCTGGTCTCTCTGCCTCCTGCTCTAACTGCCTCCTCTGGTCTCTTTGTGGCCTCTGCCTCCTCTGGTCTTTCTGTGGCCTCTGCCTCCTCTGGTCTCTCTGTGGCCTCTGCCTCCTCTGGTCTCTCTGCCTCCTCTGCTCCCTCTGCTCTCTGCCTCCATTGGTCTCTCAATTGCCTCTGCCTCCTCTGATCACTCTGTGGACTCTGCCTCCTCTGGTCTCTTTGTCTCCTCTGCCTCCTCTAGTCACTCTGTGGCCTCTGCCTCCTCTGGTCTCTCTGTCTCCTCTGCCTCCTCTCCTCTAACTGCCTCGTCTGGTCTCTCTGCCTCCTCTGCTTCCTCTCGTCTCTCTGTGGCCTCTGCCTCCTCTGCTCTCTCTGTCTCCCCTGCCTCCACTGGTCTCTCTGCCTTCTCTGCCTCCTCTGCTCTCTCTACCTCCACTGGTCTCTCTGTGTCCTCTGCCTCCTGTGGTCTCTCTGTGGTCTCTGCCTTCTCTTGTCTCTCTGTGGCCACTGCCTCCTCTGGTCTCTCTGTGGCATCTGCCTTTCTGGTCTCTCTGCCTCATCTGGTCTCTCTGTGGCCTCTGCCTCCCATTAGTCTCTCTGCCTCCCCTGCTTCCTCTCGTCTCTCTGTCTCCTCTGCCTCCTCTAGTTTCTCTGCCTCCCCTGCTTTCTCTCGTCTCTCTGTCTCCTCTGCCTCCTCTGGTCTCTCTGCCTCCTCTGCCTCCTCTGGTCTCTCTGTGGCCTCTGCCTCCTCTGGTCTCTCTGTGGCCTCTGCCTCCTCTGGTCTTTGTCTCCTCTGCCTCCTCTAGTCACTGTGTGGCCTCTGCCTCCTCTGGTCTCTCTGCTTTCTCTGCCTCCTCTGCTTTAACTTCCTCCTCTGGTCTCTCTGTCTCTCTGCCTCATCTGGTCTCTCTGTGGCCTCTGCCTCCTCTGGTCTCTCTGCCTCCTTTGTTTCCACTGGTCTCTCTATTGCCTCTGCCTCCTCTGGTCTCTCTGTGGCCTATGCCTCCTCTGGTCTCACTGCTTCCTCTGCCTCCTCTGCTCTAACTGCCTCCTCTAATCTCCTGTCTCTCTGCCTCAGCTGGTCTCTCTGTGGCCTCTGCCTCCTCTGGTCTCTCTGTGGCCTCTGCCTCCTCTGGTCTCTCTGTGGCGCTGCCTCCTCTGGTCTCTCTGTGGCATCTGCCTTTTCTGGTCTCTCTGCCTCCTCTGCCTCCTATGGTCTCTCTGTGACCTCTGCCTCTTCTGGTCTCTCTGTGGCTTCTGCCTCCTCTGGACTCTATGCCTCCTCTAGTCTTTCTGTGGCCTTTGCCTCCTCTAGACTCTCTGCCTCCCCTGCTTCCTCTCGTCTCTCTGTCTCGTCTGCCTCCTCTGGTCTCTCTGCCTCCTCTGCCCCCTCTGGTCTCTCTGTCTCTACTGGTCTCTCTATTGCCTGTGCCTCCTCTGGTCTCTCTGTTGCCTCTGCCTCCTCTGGTCTCTCTGCCTCCTCTGCTTCCTCTCATCTCTCTGTGGCCTCTGCCTCCTCTGCTCTCTCTGTCTCCCCTGCCTCCACTGGCCTTTCTGCCTTCTCTGCCTCCTCTGCTCTCTCTACCTCCACTGGTTTCTCTTTGACCTCTGCAATCCTCTGGTCTCTCTGTGGCCTATGCCTCCTCTGGATTCTCTGTGGCCTCTGCCTCCTCTGGTTACTCTGTCTCCTATGCCTCCACTGGTCTCTCAGTGGCCTTTGACTCCACTCGTCTCTCTGTGGCCTCTGCCTCCACTAGTCTCTCTGCCTTCTCTGCCTCCTCTTGTCTCTCTGTGGCCTCTGCCTTTACTGGAGTCTCTATGGCCTCTGCCTCCACTGGTCTCTCTGTGACTTATGCCTCCTCTGGTCTCTCTCTGGCCTCTGCCTCCTCTGGTCTCTCCGCCTTTTCTGCCTGCTCTTGTATCTCTGTGGCCTCTGCCTCCTCTGGACTCTCTGCCTCCTCGTTATTCTGTGGCCTCTGCTTCCTCTGGTCTCCCTGCCCCGTTGTCTCCTCTGGTCTCTCTGTGGCCTCTGCCTCCTCTGGTCTCTCTGTAAACTCTGCCTCCTCTGGTCTCTCTGTGGCCTCTGCCTCCTCTGGTCTCTCTGCCTCTTCTGCCTCCTCTTGTCCCTCTGCCTCCTCTACTCTCTCTCTGGCCTCTTCCTCCTCTGCTCTCTCTGCCTCCTCTGCCTCCTCTGGTCTCTCTTCCTCCTCTGGTCTCTCTGTCTCTCTGCCTCCTCTGGTCTTTTTGTGGTATCTGCCTCCTCTGGTCTCTTTGTGGCCGCTGACTCCTCTGGTCTCTCTATGGCATCTGCCTTTTGTGGTCTCTCGGCCTCCTCTGCCTCCTCTGGTCTCTCTGTGGCCTTTGCCTCCACTGGACTCTGTGCCCCCTCTGGTCACTCTGTGGCCTCTGCCTCCTCTGGTCTCTCTGCCTCCTCTACCTCCTCTAGTCTATCTGCCTCCTCTGGTCTCTTTGTGGCCTCTGCCTTCTCTGATCACTTTGTGGCCTCTGCCTTCTCTTGTCTCTCTGCCTCCTCTGGTCTCTCTGTGGCATCTGCCTCCTCTGGTATCTCTGTCTCCTCTGCCTCCTCTGCTCTCTCTGTGGCCTCTGGCTCCTCTGCTCTCTCTGTCTCCTCTATCTCCTCTGGTCTCTCTGTTGCCTCTGCCTCCTCTGGTCTCTCTATGGCCTCTGTCTCCTCTAGACTCTCTGCCTTCTCTGCCTCCTCTGGTCTCTCTGTTGCCTCTACCTCCTCTGTTCTCTTCGTGTCCTTTGACTCCTCTAGTCTCTCTGTGTCCTCTTCCTCCTCTGGTCTCTCTGTGGCCTCTGTCTTCTCTGGATCTCTCTGTGGCCTCTGGTCTCGCTGTCTCTCTGCCTCCTCTGGTCTCTCTCTGGCCTCTGCCTCCTCTGGTCTCTCTGTGGCCTCTGCCTTCTCTGGTCTCTCTGTGGCCGCTGCCTCCTTTGGTCTCTTACTGGCATCTGCCTTTTCTGGTCTCTCTGCCTGCTTTGCCTCATCTGGTCTTTCTGTCGCCTCTGCTTCCTCTGTTCTCTCTGCCTCCTCTACTTCCTCTCGTCTCTATGTGGCCTCTGCCTCCTCTGGTCTCTCTGTCTCCTCTGCCTCCTCTGGTCTCTCTGCCTCCTTTGCCTCCTCTGATCTTTCTGTGGCCTCTGCCTCCTCTGGTATCTCTGTCTCCTCTGCCTCCTCTGCTCTCTCTGTGGCCTCTGGCTCCTCTACTCTCTCTGTCTCCTCTGTCTCCTCTGGTCTCTCTTTGGCCTCTGCCTCCTCTGGTCTCTTCGTGTCCTCTGTCTCCTCTGTACTCTCTATGTCCTCTGCCTTCTTTGGTCAGTCTTTGGCCTCTGCCTTCTCTGGATCTCTCTGTGGCCTCTGGTCTCTCGGTCTCTGTGCCTCCTCTGGTCTCTCTGTGGACTCTGCCTCCTCTGGTCTCTCTGTGGCCTTTGTCTTCTCTGGTCTCTCTGTGGCCGCTGCCTCCTCTGGTCTCTTACTGGCATCTGCCTTTCTAGTCTCTCTGACTCCTCTGCCTCCTCTAGTCTCTCTGTGGCCTCTGCCTCCTCTGGATGCTCTCTGCCTCTGGTCTTTCTGTTGCCTCTGCCTCCTCTGGTCTCTCTGCCTCCTCTGCCTCCTCTGGTCTCTCTGTTGCCTCTGCCTCCTCTGGTCTGTCTGTGTCCTCTGCCTCCTCTGCCTCCTCTGCCTCCTCTAGTCTCTCTGTGTCCTCTGCCTCCTCTGGTCTGTCTGCGTCCTCTGCCTCCTCTCCCCTCTCTGTGGCCTCTTCCTCCTCTGGTCTGTCTGTCTCCTCTGCATCCACTGCTCTCTTTTTGGCCTCTGCCTCCACTGCTCTCTTTGTGGCCTCTGCCTCCTCTAGTCTCTCTCTGGCCTCTGCCTCTTCTAGTCTCTCTGCCTTCTCTGTCTCCTCTATCTCCTCTGGTCTCTCTGTTGCCTCTGCCTCCTCTGGTCTCTTCGTGTCCTCTGCCTACTCTGGTCTCTCTGTGTCCTCTGCCTCCTCTGGTCAGTCTTTGGCCTCTGCCTTCTCTGGATCTCTCTGTGGCCTCTGGTCTCTTACTGGCATCTGCCTTTTATGGTCTCTCTGTGGCCTCTGCCTCCTCTAGTCTCTCTGTGGCCTCTGCCTCCTCTGGACTCTCTGCCTCCTTTGGTCTTTCTGTTGCCTCTGCCTCCTCTGGCCTCTCTGCCTCCTCTACTTCCTCTCGTCTCTTTGTGGCCTCTGCCTCCTCTGGTCTCTCTGCCTCCTCTGGTCTCTCTGTGGCCTCTGCCTCCTCTGGTCTGTCTATGGCCTCTGCCTTTACTGGACTCTCTGTGGCCTCTGCCTCCATTGGTCTCTCTGTGACTTATGCCTCCTCTGGACTCTCTCTGGCCTCTGCCTCCTCTGGTCTCTCTGCCTCCTCTGCGCTCTCTGCTCTCTCTGTGGCCTCTGACTCCTCTGGAATCTTTGCTTCCTCTGGTCTTTCTGTGGCCTCTGCTTCCTCTACTCTCCCTGCCCCGTTGCCTCCTCTGAACTCTCGGTGGCCTCTGCCTTCTCTGGTCTCTCTGCCCCGATGCCTCCTCTGGTTACTCTGTGGCCTATGCCTCCTCTGGTCTCTCTGCGGCCTCTGCCTCCTCTGGTCTCTCTGTGAACTTTGCCTCGTCTGATCTCTCTGTGGCCTCTGCCTCCTCTCGTCTCTCTGTGTCGCCTGCCTCCACTGGTCTCTCTGCCTTCTCTTCCTCCTCTGCTCTCTCTACCTCCACTGGTCTCTCTGTGACCTCTGCAATCCTCTGGTCTCTCTGTGGCCTATGCCTCCTCGGGTCTCTTTGTCTCCTCTGCCTCCTCTAGTCACTCTGTGGCCTCTCTCTCCTCTAGTCTCTATGCCTCCTCTGCCTCCTCTGCTCTAACTGCCTCCTGTGGTCTCTCTATCTGTCTGCCTCCTCTGGTCTCTCTGTGGCCTCTGCCTCCTCTGGTCTCTAATGTGGCCTCTGCCTTCTCTGGTCTCTCTCTGGCCGCTGCCTACTCTGGTCTCTCTGAGGCATCTGTCTTTTCTGGTCTCTATGCCTCCTCTGCCTCCTCTGGTCTCTCTGTGGCCTCTGCCTCCTCTGGTCTGTCTGTGTCCTCTGCCTCCTCTGGTCTCTCTGTGGCCTCTGCTTCCTCTTGTCTCTCTGTCTCCTCTGCCTCCACTTGTCTCTCTGTGTTCTCTGCCTCCACTCGTCCCTCTGTGGCCTCTGCATCCTCTGGTCTTTCTGTGGCCTCTGCCTTCTTTGGTCTCTCTGCCTCCTCTGCTTCCTCTTGTCTCTCTGTGGCCTCTGCCTCCTCTGGTCTCTCTGTCTCCTTTGCCTCCTCTGGTCTTTCTGCCTCCTCTGCCTCCTCTGGTCTCTCTGTGGCCTCTGCCTCCTCTGGTCTCTCTCTGGCCTGTGCCTTCTCTTGTCTCTCTGCCTCCTCTGTCCATTCTGTTCTCTCTGCCTCCACTGGTCTCTCTATTGCCTCTGCCTCCTCTGGTCTCTCTCTGGCCTCTGCCTCTTTTAGTCTCTCTGCCTTCTCTGTCTTCTCTAGTCTCTTTGTGGCCTCTGCCTCCCCTGGTCTCTCTGTGGCCTCTGCCTCCTCTGGTCTCTTTGTGGCCGCTGCCTCCTTTGGTCTCTCTCTGGCATCAGCCTTTTCTGCTCTCTCCGCCTCCTATGCCTGCTCTTGTCTCTCTGTGGCCTCTGCCTCCTCTGGACTCTGCCTCCTCTCATTATTCTGTGGCCTCTGCTTCCTCTGGTCTTGCTGCCCCGTTGTCTCCTCTGGTCTCTCTGCGGCCTCTGCCTCCTCTGGTCTCTCTGTGAACTCTGCCTGCTCTGGTCTCTCTGTGGCCTCTGCATCCTCTGGACTCTCTTTGGCCTCTGCCTCCTCTGGTCTCTCTGCCTCTTCTGCCTCCTCTTGTCTCTCTGCCTCCACTGGTCTCTCTCTTGCCTCTGCCTCCTCTGGTCTCTCTGTCTCCTCTGCCTCCTCTACTCTCTCTCTGGCCTCTTCCTCCTCTGCTCTCTCTGCCTCCTCTGCCTCCTCTGGTCTCTCTGCCTCCTCTGGTCTCTCTCAGTCTCTCTGCCTCCTCTGCTCTCTCTGTGGTATCTGCCTCCTCTGTTCTCTCTGTGGCATCTGCCTTTTGTGGTCTCTCGGCCTCCTCTGACTCCTCTGGTCTCTCTGTGGACTTTGCCTCCACTGGACTCTGTGCCTCCTCTGGTCACTCTGTGGCCTCTGCCTCCTCTGGTCTCTCTGCCTCCTCTACCTCCATTAGTCTCTCTGCCTCCTCTGGTCTCTCTGTGGCCTCTACCTCCTCTGATCACTTTGTGGCCTCTGCCTCCTCTGGTCTCTCTGTGGCATCTGCTTCCTCTGGTCTCTCTGTGTTCTCTTCCTCCTCTGGTCTCTGTGTGGCCTCTGTCGTCTCTGGATCTCTCTGTGGCCTCTGGTTTCTCTATCTCTCTGCCTCCTCTGGTCTCTCTCTGGCCTCTGCCTCCTCTGGTCTCTCTCTCTCTCTCTGCCTTCTCTGTTCTCTCTATGGCCGCTGCCTCCTTTGGTCTCTTACTGGCATCTGCCTTTTCTGGTCTCTCTGCCTGCTTTGCCTCATCTGGTCTTTATGTAGCCTCTGAATCCTCTGTTCTTTCTGCCTCCTCTACTTCCTCTCCTCTCTCTGTGGCTTCTGCCTCCTCTGGTCTCTCTGTCTCCTCTGCCTCCTCTGGTCTCTCTGCCTCCTCTGCCTCCTCTGCCTCCTCTGATCTCTCTGTGGCCTCTGCCTCCTCTGGTATCTCTGTCTCCTCTTCCTCCTCTGCTCTCTCTGTGGCCTCTGGCTCCTCTGCTCTCTCTGTCTCCTCTATCTCCTCTGGTCTCTCTGTTGCCTCTGCCTCCTCTGGTCTCTTCGTGTCCTCTGCCTCCTCTGGTCTCTCTGTGTCCTCTGCCTCCTCTGGTCTGTCTTTGGCCTCTGCCTTCTCTGGATCTCTCTGTGGCCTCTGGTCTCTTACTGGCATCTGCCTTTTATGGTCTCTCTGTGGCCTCTGCCTCCTCTAGTCTCTCTGTGGCCTCTGCCTCCTCTGGACTCTCTGCCTCCTTTGGTCTTTCTGTTGCCTCTGCCTCCTCTGGCCTCTCTGCCTCCTCTACTTCCTCTCGTCTCTTTGTGGCCTCTGCCTCCTCTAGTCTCTCTGTCTCCTCTGCCTCCTCTGGTCTCTCTGCCTCCTCTGGTCTCTCTGTGGCCTCTGCCTCCTCTGTTCTGTCTGTGTCCTCTACCTCCTCTGCCTCCTCTGGTCTCTCCTTGTCCTCTGCCTCCTCTGGTCTGTCTGCGTCCTCTGCCTCCTCTCCCTCTCTGTTGCCTCTTCCTCCTCTTGTTTGTCTGTCTCCTCTGCATCCACTGCTCTCTTTTTGGCCTCTGCCTCCACTGCTCTCTTTGTGGCCTCTGCCTCCTCTAGTCTCTCTCTGGCCTCTGCCTCTTCTAGTCTCTCTGCCTTCTCTGTCTCCTCTATCTCCTCTGTTCTCTCTGTTGCCTCTGCCTCCTCTGGTCTCTTCGTGTCCTCTGCCTCCTCTGGTCTCTCTGTGTCCTCTGCCTCCTCTGGTCAGTCTTTGGCCTCTGCCTTCTCTGGATCTCTCTGTGGCCTCTGGTCTCTTACTGGCATCTGCCTTTTATGGTCTCTCTGTGGCCTCTGCCTCCTCTAGTCTCTCTGTGGCCTCTGCCTCCTCTGGACTCTCTGCCTCCTTTGGTCTTTCTGTTGCGTCTGCCTCCTCTGGCCTCTCTGCCTATCTACTTCCTCTCGTCTCTTTGTGGCCTCTGCCTCCTCTGGTCTCTCTGTCTCCTCTGCCTCCTCTGGTCTCTCTGCCTCCTCTGGTCTCTCTGTGGCCTCTGCCTCCTCTGGTCTGTCTGTGTCCTCTACCTCCTCCGCCTCCTCTGGTCTCTCTGTGTCCTCTGCCTCCTCTGGTCTGTCTCGTCCTCTGCCTCCTCTGCCCTCTCTGTGGCCTCTTCCTCCTCTGGTCTGTCTGTCTCCTCTGCATCAACTGCTCTCTTTTGGCCTCTGCCTCCACTGCTCTCTTTGTGGCCTCTGCCTCCTCTAGTCTCTCTCTGGCCTCTGCCTCTTCTAGTCTCTCTGCCTTCTCTGTCTCCTCTAGTCTCTCTGTGTCCTCTATCTGCTCTGGTCTCTGTGTTGCCTCTGCCTCCTCTGGTCTCTTTGTGGCCTCTGCCTTCTCTGGTCTCTCTGCCTCCTCTGGTCTCTCTGTGGCCTCTGCCTCCTCTGGTCTCTCTGTGGCATCTGCCTTTTCTGGTCTCTCTGCCTCCTCAACATCCTCTCATCTCTCTGCCTCCTCTTGTCTCTCTGTCTTTCTGCCTGCTCTGATCTCTCGGTGGCCTTTGCCTCTCCTGGTCTCTGCCTTGTTTCCTCCTCTGGTCTTTCTGTAGCCTCTGCCTCCTCTAGCCTCTCTGCCTCCTCTGGTCTTTCTGTGGCCTCTGCCTCTTCTGTTCTCTCTGTCTCTTCTGTCTCCTCTGGTCTCTCTGCCTCCTCTGCCTTCTCTGGTCTCTCTTTGGCCTCTGCCTCCTTTGGTCTGTCTGTGTCCTCTGCCTCCTCTGTTCTCTCTGTGGCCTCTGCCTCCTCTAGTCTCTCTGTCTCCTCTGCCTCCACTGGTCTCTCTGTTGCCTCTGCCTCCACTGGTCTCTCTTTGGCCTCTGCCTCCTCTGGTCTCTCTCTGGCCTCTGCCCTCCTCTAGTCGCTTTGCCTTCTCTGTCTCCTCTAGTCTCTCTGTGGCCTCTGCCTCCTCTGGTCTCTCTGTCTCCTCTGCCTCCTCTGCTCTCTCTGTGGCCGCTGCCTCCTTTGGTCTCTCTGTGGCATCTGCCTTTTCTGGTCTCTCTGCCTCCTCCTCCTCTTCTGGTCTCTTTGTGGCCTTTGCCTCCTCTGGACTCTCTGCCTCCTCTGGACTTTCTGTGGCCTCCGCTTCCTCTCGTCTCCCACCCCGTTACCTCCTCTGGTCTCCTCATCTGCAGTCTATTCATCTGCAAATTGCCAGTCTGTTCTACTCCACGTCTACAGTCAGTTCTAATAATTGTCTACTGTCTGTTCTTCTGCACATTTACAGTCTGTACTACTGCATTTCTACAGTCTGTTCTAATGCTCGACTACAGTCTGTCTGGGCCTTTAGCGCATACCCTTTTTTGACCTTTTAAACCCCTTATCAATGTGGTAGCCTCGCCAACCTTTACCACACGCTTCCACGTACTGGGTTGAGAAAAGGAGACCACATTTCACTTGATCGGACCTCGGGAAGTGACCGCCAGTGCCCCCACTAGGGTGAACACATTGACAAAATGGGCATGTGGGAATCCCAAATTTTTCCCCCTGGCTCCTGGAGTAGCCCTGAATCACATATCCGAAGTGCAGAGCTCAAGAGCAAAGGGGAAAAAAATTATGATCAAAAAGACACCTTTCTTGTCAGGGCCTATAGCTCGTACCCTTAGTTGACATTTTGACCCCTTACCAATGTCGTAGCCTCTCCAAATTAAGCACGCTGGCTCCTGGGGCCACCCAGAACAACATATCAAAGGCTGCAGGCTTTAGAGCAAAGGCAAAAAGTTAAAGCCTACAAATGACACAGCCTATAACGGGTTCTGACCATTGACCCCTGAACATTATTTGATCCCTTAACAATGTCGTAGCCTCTCCAATTTTTTAAATGCTGGCTCCAGGGGCCACCCAGAACGACATAGGCAAGGCGGCTAGCTCTAGAGTCAAGGGAAGAAAATTGATGACTCAAAAGACATCTCTCCTTTTTGGGCCTTTAGCGCGTACCCTTTTTTGACCTTTCGACCCCTTAACAATGTGGTAGCCTCTCCAAACTTTGCCACAGGCTTCCACATACTGTGTCAAAAAAAAGGAGACCACATTTCACTTGATTTTCCTCGGGAAGTGACCGCCAGTGCCCCCACTAGGGTGAATACATTGACAAAATGGGCATGTGGGAATCCTAAATTTTTCCCCCTGGCTCCTGGAGTAGCCCTGAATCACATATCCGAAGCGCAGAGCTCTAGAGCAAAGGGGAAAAGAATTATGATCAAAAAGACACCTTTCTTTTCAGGGCATATAGCACATACCCTTAGTTGACCTTTTGACCCCTTACCAATGTCGTAGCCTCTCCAAATTTTGCACGCTGGCTCCTGGGGCCACCCAGTTAGACATATCAAAGGTTGCTGGCTTTAGATCAAAGTGAAAAAGTTTCAGCCTCCTAAAGACACAGCTTATAACGGGTTTTGACCATTGACCCCTGAACACTATTTGACCCCTTAACAATGTCGTAGCCTCTCCAAATTTTGCACGCTGGCTCCTAGGGCCACCCAGAACGACATATCAAAGACCACATTTCACTTGATCGGACCTCGGGAAGTGACCGCCAGCATGCATTTATGTAATGTTATCACCTCAAAAAAACTTGATGCAGTTAGTGAAGGTTTGGAGTCTAGAGCTAATGGGTTTGTTTAATGTTTCATTGTTTAAGTATGGGCCAAAGTACTCAGAAGTTATTATTCTAAATTTTCTTTATGGAATAGTAAAGTTGGCAACTTGGTGTATTAGAAAAAAACAAAAAAAACTGCCTCCTTTGGTCTGTCTGTGGAATCTGCCTCTTCTGGTCTCTCTCTGGCCTCTGCCTCCTCTGCTCTCTCTGTGGTATCTGCCTCCTCTGGTCTCTTTGTGGCCGCTGCCTACTCTGGTCTCTCTGTGGCATCTGCCTTTTGTGGTCTCTCGGCCTCCTCTGCCTCATCTGGTCTCTCTGTGGCCTTTGCCTCCACTGGATTCTGTGCCTCCTCTGGTCACTCTGTGGCCACTGCCTCCTCTGGTCTCTCTGCCTCCACTACCTCCACTTGTCTCTTTGCCTCCTCTGGTCTCTCTGTGGCCTCTACCTCCTCTGATCACTTTGTGGCCTCTGCCTTCTCTTGTCTCTCTGCCTCCTCTGGTCTCTCTGTGGCATCTGCCTCCTCTGGTATCTCTTTCTCCTCTGCCTCCTCTGCTCTCTCTGTCGCCTCTGGCTCCTCTGCTCTCTCTGTCTCCTCTATCTCCTCTGGTCTCTCTGATGCCTCTGCCTCCTCTCGTCTCTCTATGGCCTCTGTCTCCTCTAGACTCTCTGCCTTCTCTACTTCCTCTGGTCTCTCTGTGGCCTCTGCCTCTTCTGGTCTCTCTGTCTCCTCTGCCTCCTCTGGTCTCTCTACCTCATCTGCTTCCTCTGGTCTGTCTGTGTCCTCTGCCTCCTCTCGTCTCTCTGTAGCCTCTGCCTCCTCTGGTCTCTCTGTCTCCTATGGCTCCACTGGTCTCTCAGTGGCCTTTGACTCCACTCGTCTCTCTGTGGCCTCTGCCTCCTCTGCTCTCTCTCGGGCCTCTGTCTCCACTAGTCTCTCTGACTTATCTGTCTCCTCTAGTCTCTCTGTCGCCTCTGCCTCCTCTGGTCTCTCTCTGGCATCTGCCTCCTCTAATCTCTCTGCCTTCTCTGCCTCTTCTGGTCTCTCTATGGCCTCTGCCTTTACTGGACTCTCTGTTGCCTCTGCCTCCACTGGTCTCTCTGTGACATATGCCTCCTCTGGTCTCCCTCTGGCCTCTGCCTCCTCTGTTCTCTCTGCCTCCTCTGCCTCCTCTGGTCTCTCTATGGCCTCTGCCTCCTCTGGACTCTCTGCCTCTTCTGGTCTTTATGTGGCCTCTGCTTCCTATAGTCTCCCTGCCCCGTTGCCTCCTCTGAACTCTCGGTGGCCTCTGCCTTCTCTGGTCTCTCTGCCCCATTGCCTCCTCTGGTTACTCTGTGGCCTATGCCTCCTCTGGTCTCTCTGCAGCCTCTGCCTCCTCTGGTCTCTCTGTGAACTTTGCCTCGTCTGATCTCTCTGTGGCCTCTGCCTCCTCTCGTGTCTCTGTGTCGCCTGCCTCCTCTGTTCTCTCTGCCTTCTCTGCCTCCTCTGCTCTCTCTACCTCCACTGGTCTCTCTGTGAACTTTGCCTCCTCATGTCACTCTGTGGCCTATGCCTCCTCTGGATTCTCTGTGGCCTCTGCCTCCTCTGGTCTCTCTGTCTCCTATGCCTCCACTGGTCTCTCAGTGGCCTCTGCCTCCTCTGCTCTCTCTCTGGCCTCTACCTCCACTAGACTCTCTGACTTATCTGTCTCCTCTACTCTCTCTGTGGCCTCCTCCTCCTCTGGTCTCTCTGTGGCCTCTGCCTCCTCTAGTCTCTCTGCCTTCTCTGCCTCCTCTTGTCTCTCTGTGGCCTCAGCCTTTACTCGATTCTCTGTGGCCTCTGCCTCCACTGGTCTCTCTGTGACTTATGCCTCCTCTGGTCTCTCTCTGGCCTCTGCCTCTTCTGGTCTCTCCGCCTCCTCTGCCTCCTCTGGTTTCTCTGTGGCCTCTGACTCTTTTGGACTCTCTGCCTCCTCTGGTCTCTCTGTGACCTCTGCCTCCTCTGGTCTCTCTGTGGCCTATGCCTCCTCTGGATTCTCTGTGGCCTCTGCCTCCTCTGGTCTCTCTGTCTCCTCTGCCTCCTCTTTTATCTCTGTGGCCTCTGCCTCCTCTGGTCTCTCTGTGGCCTCTGCCTCCTCTGGTCTCTCTCTGGCCTCTGCCTCCTCTGGTCTCTCTGCCTCCTCTGCCTCCTCTGGTTTCTCTGTGGCCTCTGACTCTTTTGGACTCTCTGCCTCCTCTGGTCTCTCTGTGACCTCTGCCTCCTCTGGACTCTCTGTCTCCTCTGCCTCCTCTTTTATCTCTGTGGCCTCTGCCTCCTCTGAACTCTCGGTGGCCTCTTCCCCCTCTGGTCTAACTGTGGCCTCTTCCTCTTCTGCTCTCTCTATCTCCTCTGCCTCCTCTCATCTCTCTGTGGCCTCTGCCTCCTCTGGTCACTCTGTGGCCTCTGCCTCCTCTGGAATTTCTGCCTCCTCTGGTCTCTTTGTGGCCTCTGCCTCCTCTGGTCTCTCTGCCTCCGCTGCTCTAACTGCCTCCTCTGGTCTCTCTGTGGCCTCTGCCTCCTCTGGTCTTTTGTGGCCTCTTCCTCCTCTGGTCTCTCTGCCTCCTCTGCTCCCTCTGCTCTCTGCCTCCACTGGCCTCTCAATTGCCTCTGCCTCCTCTGGTAACTCTGTGGCCTCTGCCTCCTCTGCTCTCTTTGTCGCCTCTGCCTCCTCTAGTCACTCTGTGGCCTCTGCCTCCTCTGGTCTCTCTGTCTCCTCTGCCTCCTCTCCTCTAACTGCCTCGTCTGGTCTCTCTGCCTCCTCTGCTTCCTCTCGTCTCTCTGTGGCCTCTGCCTCCTCTGCTCTCTCTGTCTACCCTGCCTCCACTGGTCTCTCTGCCTTCTCTGCCTTCTCTGCTCTCTCTACCTCCACTGGTCTCTCTTTGGCCTCTGCCTCCTGTGGTCTCTCTGTGGCCTCTGCCTTCTCTGGGCTCTCTGTGGCCACTGCCTCCTCTGGTCTCTCTCTGGCATCTGCCTTTTCTGGTCTCTCTGCCTCTTCTGGTCTCTCTGTGGCCTCTGCCTCTTCTGGTCTCTCTGTGGCCTCTGCCTCCTCTGGACTCTCTGTCTCCTCTGGTCTTTCTGTGGCCTTTGCCTCCTCTAGTCTCTCTGCCTCCCCTGCTTCCTCTCGTCTCTCTGTCTCCTCTGCCTCCTCTGGTCTCTCTGCCTCCTGTGCCTAATCTGGTCTCTCTAATGCCTCTGCCTCCTCTGGTCTCTCTGTGGCCTTTGCCTCCTCTGGTCTCACTGCTTCCTCTGCCTCCTCTGCTCTAACTGCCTCCTCTGGTCTCTCTGTCTCTCTGCCTCATCTGTTCTCTCTGTGGCCTCTGCCTCCTCTGGTCTCTCTGTGGCCTCTGACTTCTCTGCTCTCTGTGGCCTGCCTCCACTGGTCTCTCTGTGGCATCTGCCTTTCTGGTCTCTCTGCTTCCTCTGCCTCCTCTGGTCTCTCTGTGAACTCTGCCTCTTCTGGTCTCTCTGTGGCCTCTGCCTCCTCTGGACTCTCTGCCTCCTCTAGTCTTTCTGTGGCCTCTGCCTCCTCTAGACTCTCTGCCTCCCCTCCTTCCTTTCGTCTCTCTGTCTCGTCTGCCTCCTCTGGTCTCTCTGCCTCCTCTGCCTCCTCTGGTCTCTCTGTGGCCTCTGCCTCCTCTGGTCTCTCTGTGGCCTCTGTCTTCTCTTGTCTCTCTGCCTCCTCTGCCCCCTCTGGTCTCTCTGTCTCTACTGGTCTCTCTATTGCCTGTGCCTCCTCTAGTCTCTCTGTTGCCTCTGCCTCCTCTGGTCTCTCTGCCTCCTCTGCTTCCTCTCGTCTCTGTGTGGCCTCTGCCTCCTCTGCTCTCTCTGTCTCCCCTGCATCCATTGGTCTCTCTGCCTTCTCTGCCTCCTCTGCTCTCTCTACCTCCACTGGTCTCTCTGTGGCCTCTGCCTCCTGTGGTCTCTCTGTGGCCTCTGCCTTCTCAGTTCTCTCTGTGGCCACTGCCTCCTCTGGTCTCTCTGTGGCATCTGCCTTTTCAGGTCTCTCTGACTCTTCTGGTCTCTCTGTGGCCTCTGCCTCTTCTGGTCTCTCTGTGGCCTCTGCCTCCTCTGGTCTCTCTGTGGCATCTGCCTTTTCAGGTCTCTCTGCCTCTTTTGGTCTCTCTGTGGCCTCTGCCTCTTCTGGTCTCTCTGTGGCCTCTGCCTCCTCTAGACTCTCTGCCTCCCCTGCTTCCTCTCGTCTCTCTGTCTCGTCTGCCTCCTCTGCCTCCTCTGGTCTCTCTGTGGCCTCTGCCTCCTCTGGCCTCTCTTTGGCCTCTGCCTCTTCTGGTCTCTCTGTGGCCTCTGCCTCCTCTGGACTCTCTGCCTCCTCTAGTCTTTCTGTGGCCTCTGCCTCCTCTAGACTTACTGCCTCCCCTGCTTCCTCTTGTCTCTCTGTCTCGTCTGCTTCCTCTGGTCTCTCTGCCTCCTCTGCCTCCTCTGGTCTGTCTGTGGCCTCTGCTTCCTCTGGTCTCTCTGTGGCCTCTGTCTTCTCTTATCTCTCTGCCTCCTCTGCCCCTCTGGTCTCTCTGTCTCTACTGGTCTCTCTGTGCATGTGCCTCCTCTGGTCTTTCTGTGGCCTCTGCCTCCTCTAGTCTCTCTGCCTCCCCTGCTTCCTCTCGTCTCTCTGTCTCCTCTGCCTCCTCTGGTCTCTCTGCCTCCTCTGCCTCCTCTGGTCTTTTGTTTCCTCTGCCTCCTCTAGTCACTGTGTCTCTGCCTCCTTTGGTCTCTCTGCCTTCTCTGCCTCCTCTGCTTTAACTTCCTCCTCTGGTCTCTCTGTCTCTCTTCCTCATCTGGTCTCTCTGTGGCCTCTGCCTCCTTTGGTCTCTCTGACTCCTTTGCCTCCACTGGTCTCTCTATTGCCTCTGCCTCCTCTGGTCTCTCTGTGGCCTATGCCTCTTCTGGTCTCACTGCTTCCTCTGCCTCCTCTGCCTCCTCTGCTCTAACTGCCTCCTCTGGTCTGTCTGTGGCCTCTGCTTCCTCTGGTCTCTCTGTGGCCTCTGTCTTCTCTTATCTCTCTGCCTCCTCTGCCCCCTCTGGTCTCTCTGTCTCTACTGGTCTCTCTGTGCATGTGCCTCCTCTGGTCTTTCTGTGGCCTCTGCCTCCTCTAGTCTCTCTGCCTCCCCTGCTTCCTCTCGTCTCTCTGTCTCCTCTGCCTCCTCTGGTCTCTCTGCCTCCTCTGCCTCCTCTGGTCTTTTTGTTTCCTCTGCCTCCTCTAGTCACTGTGTGGTCTCTGCCTCCTTTGGTCTCTCTGCCTTCTCTGCCTCCTCTGCTTTAACTTCCTCCTCTGGTCTCTCTGTCTCTCTTCCTCATCTGGTCTCTCTGTGGCCTCTGCCTCCTTTGGTCTCTCTGACTCCTTTGCCTCCATTGGTCTCTCTATTGCCTCTGCCTCCTCTGGTCTCTCTGTGGCCTATGCCTCCTCTGGTCTCACTGCTTCCTCTGCCTCCTCTGCCTCCTCTGCTCTAACTGCCTCCTCTGGTCTCTCTGTCTCTCTGCCTCATCTGGTCTCTATGTGGCCTCTGCCTCCTCTGGTCTCTCTGTGGCCTCTGCCTCCTCTGGTTTCTCTCTGGTCTCTGCCTCCTCTGGTCTCTCTGCCTCCTCTGCCTCCTCTGGTTTCTCTGTGGCCTCTGACTCTTTTGGACTCTCTGCCTCCTCTGGTCTCTCTGTGACCTCTGCCTCCTCTGGTCTCTCTGTCTCCTCTGCCTCCTCTTTTATCTCTGTGGCCTCTGCCTCCTCTGAACTCTCGGTGGCCTCTTCCCCCTCTGGTCTAACTGTGGCCTCTTCCTCTTCTGCTCTCTCTATCTCCTCTGCCTCCTCTCATCTCTCTGTGGCCTCTGCCTCCTCTGGTCACTCTGTGGCCTCTGCCTCCTCTGGAATTTCTGCCTCCTCTGGTCTCTTTGTGGCCTCTGCCTCCTCTGGTCTCTCTGCCTCCGCTGCTCTAACTGCCTCCTCTGGTCTCTCTGTGGCCTCTGCCTCCTCTGGTCTTTTGTGGCCTCTTCCTCCTCTGGTCTCTCTGCCTCCTCTGCTCCCTCTGCTCTCTGCCTCCACTGGCCTCTCAATTGCCTCTGCCTCCTCTGGTAACTCTGTGGCCTCTGCCTCCTCTGCTCTCTTTGTCGCCTCTGCCTCCTCTAGTCACTCTGTGGCCTCTGCCTCCTCTGGTCTCTCTGTCTCCTCTGCCTCCTCTCCTCTAACTGCCTCGTCTGGTCTCTCTGCCTCCTCTGCTTCCTCTCGTCTCTCTGTGGCCTCTGCCTCCTCTGCTCTCTCTGTCTACCCTGCCTCCACTGGTCTCTCTGCCTTCTCTGCCTTCTCTGCTCTCTCCTCCACTGGTCTCTCTTTGGCCTCTGCCTCCTGTGGTCTCTCTGTGGCCTCTGCCTTCTCTGGGCTCTCTGTGGCCACTGCCTCCTCTGGTCTCTCTCTGGCATCTGCCTTTTCTGGTCTCTCTGCCTCTTCTGGTCTCTCTGTGGCCTCTGCCTCTTCTGGTCTCTCTGTGGCCTCTGCCTCCTCTGAACTCTCTGTCTCCTCTGGTCTTTCTGTGGCCTTTGCCTCCTCTAGTCTCTCTGCCTCCCCTGCTTCCTCTCGTCTCTCTGTCTCCTCTGCCTCCTCTGGTCTCTCTGCCTCCTGTGCCTAATCTGGTCTCTCTAATGCCTCTGCCTCCTCTGGTCTCTCTGTGGCCTTTGCCTCCTCTGGTCTCACTGCTTCCTCTGCCTCCTCTGCTCTAACTGCCTCCTCTGGTCTCTCTGTCTCTCTGCCTCATCTGGTCTCTCTGTGGCCTCTGCCTCCTCTGGTCTCTCTGTGGCCTCTGACTTCTCTGCTCTCTCTGTGGCCGCTGCCTCACTGGTCTCTCTGTGGCATCTGCCTTTCTGGTCTCTCTGCTTCCTCTGCCTCCTCTGGTCTCTCTGTGAACTCTGCCTCTTCTGGTCTCTCTGTGGCCTCTGCCTCCTCTGGACTCTCTGCCTCCTCTAGTCTTTCTGTGGCCTCTGCCTCCTCTAGACTCTCTGCCTCCCCTCCTTCCTTTCGTCTCTCTGTCTCGTCTGCCTCCTCTGGTCTCTCTGCCTCCTCTGCCTCCTCTGGTCTCTCTGTGGCCTCTGCCTCCTCTGGTCTCTCTGTGGCCTCTGTCTTCTCTTGTCTCTCTGCCTCCTCTGCCCCCTCTGGTCTCTCTGTCTCTACTGGTCTCTCTATTGCCTGTGCCTCCTCTAGTCTCTCTGTTGCCTCTGCCTCCTCTGGTCTCTCTGCCTCTCTGCTTCCTCTCGTCTCTCTGTGGCCTCTGCCTCCTCTGCTCTCTCTGTCTCCCCTGCATCCATTGGTCTCTCTGCCTTCTCTGCCTCCTCTGCTCTCTCTACCTCCACTGGTCTCTCTGTGGCCTCTGCCTCCTGTGGTTTCTCTGTGGCCTCTGCCTTCTCAGTTCTCTCTGTGGCCACTGCCTCCTCTGGTCTCTCTGTGGCATCTGCCTTTTCAGGTCTCTCTGACTCTTCTGGTCTCTCTGTGGCCTCTGCCTCTTCTGGTCTCTCTGTGGCCTCTGCCTCCTCTGGTCTCTCTGTGGCATCTGCCTTTTCAGGTCTCTCTGCCTCTTTTGGTCTCTCTGTGGCCTCTGCCTCTTCTGGTCTCTCTGTGGCCTCTGCCTCCTCTAGACTCTCTGCCTCCCCTGCTTCCTCTCGTCTCTCTGTCTCGTCTGCCTCCTCTGGTCTCTCTGCCTCCTCTGCCTCCTCTGGTCTCTCTGTGGCCTCTGCCTCCTCTGGCCTCTCTTTGGCCTCTGCCTCTTCTGGTCTCTCTGTGGCCTCTGCCTCCTCTGGACTCTCTGCCTCCTCTAGTCTTTCTGTGGCCTCTGCCTCCTCTAGACTTACTGCCTCCCCTGCTTCCTCTTGTCTCTCTGTCTCGTCTGCTTCCTCTGGTCTCTCTGCCTCCTCTGCCTCCTCTGGTCTGTCTGTGGCCTCTGCTTCCTCTGGTCTCTCTGTGGCCTCTGTCTTCTCTTATCTCTCTGCCTCCTCTGCCCCTCTGGTCTCTCTGTCTCTACTGGTCTCTCTATTGCATGTGCCTCCTCTGGTCTTTCTGTGGCCTCTGCCTCCTCTAGTCTCTCTGCCTCCCCTGCTTCCTCTCGTCTCTCTGTCTCCTCTGCCTCCTCTGGTCTCTCTGCCTCCTCTGCCTCCTCTGGTCTTTTGTTTCCTCTGCCTCCTCTAGTCACTGTGTGGTCTCTGCCTCCTTTGGTCTCTCTGCCTTCTCTGCCTCCTCTGCTTTAACTTCCTCCTCTGGTCTCTCTGTCTCTCTTCCTCATCTGGTCTCTCTGTGGCCTCTGCCTCCTTTGGTCTCTCTGACTCCTTTGCCTCCACTGGTCTCTCTATTGCCTCTGCCTCCTCTGGTCTCTCTGTGGCCTATGCCTCTTCTGGTCTCACTGCTTCCTCTGCCTCCTCTGCCTCCTCTGCTCTAACTGCCTCCTCTGGTCTGTCTGTGGCCTCTGCTTCCTCTGGTCTCTCTGTGGCCTCTGTCTTCTCTTATCTCTCTGCCTCCTCTGCCCCTCTGGTCTCTCTGTCTCTACTGGTCTCTCTATTGCATGTGCCTCCTCTGGTCTTTCTGTGGCCTCTGCCTCCTCTAGTCTCTCTGCCTCCCCTGCTTCCTCTCGTCTCTCTGTCTCCTCTGCCTCCTCTGGTCTCTCTGCCTCCTCTGCCTCCTCTGGTCTTTTGTTTCCTCTGCCTCCTCTAGTCACTGTGTGGTCTCTGCCTCCTTTGGTCTCTCTGCCTTCTCTGCCTCCTCTGCTTTAACTTCCTCCTCTGGTCTCTCTGTCTCTCTTCCTCATCTGGTCTCTCTGTGGCCTCTGCCTCCTTTGGTCTCTCTGACTCCTTTGCCTCCATTGGTCTCTCTATTGCCTCTGCCTCCTCTGGTCTCTCTGTGGCCTATGCCTCCTCTGGTCTCACTGCTTCCTCTGCCTCTTCTGCCTCCTCTGCTCTAACTGCCTCCTCTGGTCTCTCTGTCTCTCTGCCTCATCTGGTCTCTATGTGGCCTCTGCCTCCTCTGGTCTCTCTGTGGCCTCTGCCTTCTCTGCTCTCTCTGTGGCCGCTGCCTCCACTGGTCTCTCTGTGGCATCTGCCTTTTTTGGTCTCTCTGCCTCCTCCTCCTCCTCTGGTCTCTCTGTCTCTCTGCCTCATCTGGTCTCTCTCTGGCCTCTGCCTCCTCTGGTCTCTCTGTGGCCTCTGCCTTCTCTGCTCTCTCTGTGGCCGCTGCCTCCACTGGTCTCTCTGTGGCATCTGCCTTTTCTGGTCTTTCTGCCTCCTCTGCCTCCTCTGGTCTCTCTGGACTCTCTGCCTCATCTAGTCTTTCTGTGGCCTCTGCCTCCTCTAGACTCTCTGCCTCCCCTGCTTCCTCTCGTCTCTCTGTCTCGTCTGGCTCCTCTGGTCTCTCTGCCTCCTCTGCCTCCTCTGGTCTCTCTGTGGCCTCTGCCTCCTCTGGTCTCTCTGTGGCCTCTGTCTTCTCTTGTCTCTCTGCCTCCTCTGCCCCCTCTGGTCTCTCTGTCTCTACTGGTTTCTCTATTGCCTGTGCCTCCTCTGGTCACTCTGTTGCCTCTGCCTCCTCTGGTCTCTCTGCCTTCTCTGCTTCCTCTCATCTCTCTGTGGCCTCTGCCTCCTCTGCTCTCTCTGTCTCCCCTGCCTCCACTGGTCTCTCTGCCTTCTCTGCCTCCTCTGCTCTCTCTACCTCCACTGGTCTCTCTGTGACCTCTGCCTCCTCTTGTCTCTCTATTCCTCTGCCTCCTCTGGTCTCTCTGTGCCCTCTGCCTCCTCTTGTCTATCTATTCCTCTATCTCCTCTGGACTCTCTGTCTTTCTGCCTCCTCTGAACTCTCGGTGGCCTCTTCCCCCTCTGGTCTAACTGTGGCCTTTGCCTCTTCTGCGCTCTATATCTCCTCTGCCTCCTCTCGTCTCTCTGTGGCCTCTGCCTCCTCTGGTCTCTCTGTGGCCTCTGCCTCCTCTGGCCTCTCTAGTCTCTCTGCCTCTACTAGTCTCTCTATTGCCTCTGCCTCCTCTGGTCTCTCTGTGGCCTCTGCCTCCTCTGGCCTCTCTAGTCTCTCTGCCTCTACTAGTCTCTCTATTGCCTCTGCCACCTCTGGTCTGTTTGTGACCTCTGAATCCTCTGGTCTCGTTGTCTCCTCTGCCTCCTCTAGTCACTCTGTGGCCTCTGCCTCCTCTGGACTCTCTGCCTCCTCTGGTCTCTCTGTGGCCTCTGCCTCCTCTGGTCTCTCTGCCTCCGCTGCTCTAACTGCCTCCTCTGGTCTCTCTGTGGCCGCTGCCTCCTCTGGTCTCTCTGTTGCATCTGCCTTTTCTGGTCTCTCTGCCTCCTCTGCCTCCTCTGGTCTCTCTGTGGCCTCTGCCTCCTCTGGTCTTTTTGTGGCCTCTGCCTCCTCTGGTCTTTCTGTGGCCTCTACCTCCTCTAGCCTCTCTGTTGTCTCTGCCTCCTCTGGACTCTCTATTCCTCTATCTCCTCTGGTCTCTCTGTGGCCTCTGTCTCCTTTGGTCTCTCTGCCTCCTCTGCATCTTCTCGTCTCTATGCTTCCTCTGGGCTCTCTGTCTTTCTGCCTCCTCTTAACTCTCGGTGGCCTCTTTCCCCTCTGTTCTAACTGTGGCTTCTTCCTCTTCTGCTCTCTCTATCTCCTCTGCCCCCTCTCGTCTCTCTGTGGCCTCTGCCTCCTCTGGTCTCTCTGTGGCCCCTGCCTTCTCTTGACTCTCTGCCTCCTCTGCCCCCTCTAGTGTCTCTGCCTCCACTGCTCTCTTTTTTGCTTCTGCCTCCTCTAGTCACTCTGTGGCCTCTGCCTCCTCTGGACTCTCTGCCTCCTCTGGTCTCTTTGTGGCCTCTGCCTCCTCTGGTCTCTCTGCCTCCTCTGGTCTCTCTGCCTCCTCTGGTCTCTCTGCCTCCGCTGCTCTAACTGCCTCCTCTGGTCTCTCTGTGGCCTCTGCCTCCTCTGGTCTTTCTGTGGTCTCTGCCTCCTCTGGTCTCTCTGTGGCCTCTACCTCCTCTGGCCTCTCTGTGGCCTCTGCCTCCTCTGGACTCTCTGCCTCCTCTGGTCTTTTGTGGCCTCTGCCTCCTCTGGTCTCTCTGCCTCCTCTGCTCCCTCTGCTCTCTGCCTCCACTGGTCTCTCAATTGCCTCTGCCTCCTCTGGTCACTCTGGTCTCTCTGCCTCCTCTGCTTCCTCTCGTCTCTCTGTGGCCTCTGCCTCCTCTGGTCTCTCTGTGGCCTCTGTCTTCTCTTGTCTCTCTGCCTCCTCTGCCCCCTCTGGTCTCTCTGTCTCTACTGGTTTCTCTATTGCCTGTGCCTCCTCTGGTCACTCTGTTGCCTCTGCCTCCTCTGGTCTCTCTGCCTTCTCTGCTTCCTCTCATCTCTCTGTGGCCTCTGCCTCCTCTGCTCTCTCTGTCTCCCCTGCCTCCACTGGTCTCTCTGCCTTCTCTGCCTCCTCTGCTCTCTCTACCTCCACTGGTCTCTCTGTGACCTCTGCAATCCTCTGGTCTCTCTGTGGCCTATGCCTCCTCTGGATTCTCTCTGTGGCCTCTGCCTCCACTAGTCTCTCTGCCTCCCTTGCTTCTTCTCGTCTCTCTGTCTCCTCTGCCTCCTCTGGTCTCTCTGTCTGCTCTGCCTCCTCTGCTCTCTCTACCTCCACTGGTCTCTCTGTGACCTCTGCAATCCTCTGGTCTCTCTGTGGCCTATGCCTCCTCTGGATTCTCTCATGGCCTCTGCCTCCACTGGACTCTCTGCCTCCTCTGGTCTTTTGTGGCCTCTGCCTCCTCTGGTCTCTCTGCCTCCTCTGCTCCCTCTGCTCTCTGCCTCCACTGGTCTCTCAATTGCCTCTGCCTCCTCTGGTCACTCTGGTCTCTCTGCCTCCTCTGCTTCCCCTCGTCTCTCTGTGGCCTCTGCCTCCTCTGCTCTCTCTGTCTCCCCTGCCTCCTCTGCTCTCTCTACCTCCACTAGTCTCTATGTGGCCTATGCCTCCTGTGGTCTCTCTGTGGCCTCTGCCTTCTCTGGTCTCTCTTTGGCCACGGCCTCCTCTGGTCTCTCTGTGGCATCTGCCTTTTCTGGTCTCTCTGCCTCTTCTGGTCTCTCTGTTGGTTCTGCTTCTTCTGGTCTCTCTGTGGCCTCTGCCTCCTCTGGACTCTTTGTCTCCTCTGGTCTTTCTTTGGCCTCTGCCTCCTCTAGTCTCTCTGCCTCCCTTGCTTCTTCTCGTCTCTCTGTCTCCTCTGCCTCCTCTGGTCTCTCTGCCTGCTCTGCCTCCTCTGGTCTCTCTGTGGCCTCTGCCTCCTCTGGTCTCTCTGTGGTATCTGCCTCCTATGGTCTTTTTGTCTCCTCTGCCTCCTCTAGTCACTGTGTGGCCTCTGCCTCCTCTGGTCTCTGTGCCTTCTCTGCCTCCTCTGCTTTAACTTCCTCCTCTGGTCTCTCTGTCTCTCTGCCTCATCTGGTCTCTCTGTGGCCTCTGCCTCTTCTGGTCTCTCTGCCTCCTTTGCCTCCACTGGTCTCTATATTTCCTCTGCCTCCTCTGGTCTCTCTGTGGTCTATGCCTCCTCTGGTCTCACTGCTTCCTCTGCCTCCTCTGCTCTAACTGCCTCCTCTAGTCTCTGTGCCTCCTCTGCCTCCTCTGGTCTCTCTGACTCTCTGCCTCATCTGGTCTCTCTGTTGCCTCTGCCTCCTCTGGTCTCTCTGCCTCCTTTGCCTCCACCTCTCTCTTTATTGTCTCTGGTCTCTCTGTGGACTATGCCTCCTCTGGTCTCACTGCTTCCTCTGCCTCCTCTGCTCTAACTGCCTCCTCTGGTCTCTCTGTCTCTCTGCCTCATCTGGTCTCTCTGTGGCCTCTGCCTCCTCTGGTCTCTCTGTGGCCTCTGCCTTCTCTGCTCTCTCTGTGGCCGCTGCCTCCACTGGTCTCTCTGTGGCATCTGCCTTTTCTGGTCTCTCTGTCTCCTCTGCCTCCTCTGGTCTCTATGTGACCTCTGCCTTTTCTGGTCTCTCTGTGGCCTCTGCCTCCTCTGGACTCTCTGCCTCCTCTAGTCTTTCTGTGTCCTCTACCTCCTCTAGACTCTCTGCCTCCCCTGCTTCCTCTCGTCTCTCTGTCTCGTCTGCCTCCTCTGGTCTCTCTGCCTGCTCTGCCTCCTCTGGTCTCTCTGTGGCCTCTGCCTACTCTGGTCTCTCTGTGGCATCTGCCTTCTCTGGTCTCTCTGAGGCATCTTCCTTTTCTGGTCTATCTGTCTCCTGTGCCTCCTCTGGTCTCTCTTCCTCCTCTAACTCCTCTGGTCTCTCTGCCTCCTCTGCCTCCTCTGGTCTCTCTATGGCCTCTGCCTCCTCTGGTCTCTCTTTGGCCTCTGCTTTTTCTTGTCTCTCTGCCTCCTCTGTCCCCTCTGGTCTCTATGCCTCCACTGGTCTCTCTATTGCCTCTGCCTCCTCTGGTCTCTTTGTCTCCTCTGCCTCCTCTAGTCACTCTGTGGCCTCTGCCTCCTCTGGTCTCTCTGCCTCCACTGGTCTCTCTGTGACCTCTGCAATCCTCTGGTCTCTCTGTGGCCTATGCCTCCTCGGGTCTCTTTGTCTCTTCTGCCTCCTCTAGTCACTCTGTGGCCTCTGTCTCCTCTGGTCTCTATGCCTCCTCTGCCTCCTCTGCTCTAACTGCCTCCTGTGGTCTCTCTATCTCTCTGCCTCCTCTGGTCTCTCTGTGGCCTCTGCCTCCTCTGGTCTCTAATGTCGCCTCTGCCTTCTCTGGTCTCTCTCTGGCCGCTGCCTACTCTGGTCTCTCTGAGGCATCTGTCTTTTCTGTTCTCTATGCCTCCTCTGCCTCCTCTGGTCTCTCTGTGGCCTCTGCCTCCTCTGGTCTGTCTGTGTCCTCTGCCTCCTCTGGTCTCTCTGTGGCCTCTGCCTCCTCTAGTCTCTCTGTCTGCTCTGCCTCCACTCGTCTCTCTGTGGCCTCTGCATCCTCTGCTCTTTCTGTGGCTTCTGCCTTCTTTGGTCTCTCTGCCTCCTCTGCTTCCTCTCGTCTCTCTGTGGCCTCTGCCTCCTCTGGATTCTCTCTGTCTCCTTTGCCTCCTCTGGTCTTTCTGCCTCCTCTGCCTCCTCTGGTCTCTCTGTGGCCTCTGCCTCCTCTGGTCTCTCTGTGGCCTGTGCCTTCTCTTGTCTCTCTGCCTCCTCTGTCCATTCTGGTCTCTCTGCCTCCACTAGTCTCTCTATTGCCTCTGCCTCCTCTGGTCTCTCTCTGGCCTCTGCCTCTTTTAGTCTCTCTGCCATCTCTTTCTTCTCTAGTCTCTTTGTGGCCTCTGCCTCCCCTGGTCTCTCTGTGGCCTCTGCCTCCACTGGTCTCTCTGTGACCTATGCCTCCTCTGGTCTCTCTCTGGCCTCTGCCTCCTCTGGTCTCTCTGTCTCCTCTGCCTCCTCTGGTCTCTCTGTGGCCGCTGCCTCCTTTGGTCTCTCTGTGGCATCAGCTTTTTCTGCTCTCTCCGCCTCCTCTGCCTGCTCTTGTCTCTCTGTGGCATCTGCCTCCTCTGGACTCTACCTCCTCTCGTTATTCTGTGGCCTCTGCTTCCTCTGGTCTCCTGCCCGTTGTCTCCTATGGTTTCTCTGCGGCCTCTGCCTCCTCTGGTCTCTCTGTGAACTCTGCCTGCTCTGGTCTCTCTGTGGCCTCTGCATCCTCTGGTCTCTCTTTGGCCTCTGCCTCCTCTGGTCTCTCTGCCTCTTCTGCCTCCTCTTGTCTCTCTGCCTCCAATGGTCTCTCTCTTGCCTCTGCCTCCTCTGGTCTCTCTGTCTCCTCTGCCTCCTCTTCTCTCTCTCTGGCCTCTTCCTCCTCTGCTCTCTCTGCCTCCTCTGCCTCCTGTGGTCTCTCTGCCTCCTCTGGTCTCTCTGTCTCTCTGCCTCCTCTGCTCTCTCTGTGGTATCTGCCTCTTCTGGTCTCTTTGTGGCCGTTGCCTCCTCTGGTCTCTCTGTGGCATCTGCCTTTTGTGGTCTCTCGGCCTCCTCTGACTCCTCTGGTCTCTCTGTGGCTTTTGCCTCCACTGGACTCTGTGCCCCCTCTGGTCACTCTGTGGTCTCTGCCTCCTCTGCTCTCTCTGCCTCCTCTACTTCCACTAGTCTCTCTGCCTCCTCTGGTCTCTCTGTGGCATCTGCCTCCTCTGGTATCTCTGTCTCCTCTGCCTCCTCTAATCTCTCTGTCGCCTCTGGCTCCTCTGCTCTCTCTGTCTCCTCTATCTCCTCTGGTCTTTCTGTTGCCTCTGCCTCCTCTCATCTCTCTATGGCCTCTGTCTCCTCTAGACTCTCTGCCTTCTCTGCCTCCTCTGGTCTCTCTGTTGCCTCTACCTCCTCTGGTCTCTTCGTGTCCTCTGCCTCTTCTGGTCTCTCTGTGTCCTCTTCCTTCTCTGGTCTCTCTGTGGCCTCTGTTGTCTCTGGATCTCTCTGTGGCCTCTGGTCTCTCTGTCTCTCTGCCTCCTCTGGTCTCTCTCTGGCCTCTGCCTCCTCTGGTCTCTCTGTGGCCTCTGCCTTCTCTGTTCTCTCTGTGGCGCTGCCTCCTCTGGTCTCTTCTGTCCTCTGCCTCCTCTGGTCTCTCTGCCTGCTTTGCCTCATCCGGTCTTTATGTCGCCTCTGAATCCTCTGTTCTTTCTGCCTCCTTTACTTCCTCTCGTCTCTATGTGGCCTCTGCCTCCTCTGGTCTCTCTGCCTCCTCTGCCTCCTCTTATCTCTCTGTGGCCTCTGCCTCCTCTGGTCTCTCAGTGGCCTTTGCCTTCTCTTGTCTCTCTGCCTCCTCTGTCCATTCTGGTCTCTCTGCCTCCACTAGTCTCTCTATTGCCTCTGCCTCCTCTGGTCTCTCTCTGGCCTCTGCCTCTTTTAGTCTCTCTGCCTTCTTTGTCTCCTCTAGTCTTTTTGTGGCCTCTGCCTTCTCTGGTCTCTCTGTGGCCTCTGCCTCCAATGGTCTCTCTGTGACCTATGCCTCCTCTGGTCTCTCTCTGCCCTCTGCCTCCTCTGGTCTCTCTGTCTCCTCTGCCTCCTCTGGTCTCTCTGTGGCCGCTGCCTCCTTTGGTCTCTTTTGGCATCAGCCTATTCTGCTCTCTCCGCCTCCTCTGCCTGCTCTTGTCTCTCTGTGGCCTCTGCCTCCTCTGGACTCTAAGCCTCCTCTCATTATTCTGTGGCCTCTGCTTCCTCTGGTCTCCCTGCCCCGTTGTCTCCTCTGGACTCTCTGCGGCCTCTGCATCCTCTGGTCTCTCTGTAAACTCTGCCTCCTCTGGTCTCTCTGTGGCCTCTGCATCCTCTGGTCTCTCTTTTGCCTCTGCTTCCACTGGTCTCTCTGCCTCTTCTGCCTCCTCTTGTCTCTCTGCCTCTACTGGTCTCTCTCTTGCCTCTGCCTCCTCTGGTGTCTCTGTCTCCTCTGCCTCCTCTACTCTCTCTCTGGCCTCTTCCTCCTCTGCTCTCTCTGCCTCCTCTGCCTCCTCTGGTCTCTCTGCCTCCTCTGGTCTCTCTGTCTCTCTGCCTCCTCTGCTCTCTCTGTGGTATCTGCCTCCTCTGGTCTCTTTGTGGCCGCTGCCTCCTCTGGTCTCTCTGTGGCATCTGCCTTTTGTGTTCTCTCAGCCTCCTCTGCCTCCTCTGGTCTCTCTGTGGCCTTTGCCTCCTCTGGTCTCTCTGCTTCCTCTACCTCCACTAGTCTCTCTGCCTCCTCTGGTCTCTCTGTGGCCTCTACATCCTCTGATCACTTTGTGGCCTCTGCCTTCTCTTGTCTGTCTGCCTCCTCTGGTCTCTCTGTGGCATCTGCCTCCTCTGGTATCTCTGTCTCCTTTGCCTCCTCTGCTCTCTCTGTCGCCTCTGGCTCCTCTGCTCTCCTGTCTCCTCTATCTCCTCTGGTCTCTCTGTTGCCTCTGCCTCCTCTCGTCTCTCTATGGCCTCTGTCTCCTCTAGACTCTCTGCCTTCTCTGCCTCTCTGGTCTCTCTGTTGCCTCTACCTCCTCTGGTCTCTTCGTGTCCTCTGCCTCCTCTGGTCTCTCTGTGTCCTCTTCCTCCTCTGGTCTCTCTGTGGCCTCTGTCGTCTCTGGATCTCTCTGTGGCCTCTGGTCTCTCTGTCTCTCTGTCTCCTCTGGTCTCTCTCTGGCCTCTGCCTCCTCTGGTCTCTCTGTGGCCTCTGCCTTCTCTGTTCTCTCTGTGGCTGCTGCCTCCTTTGGTCTCTTACTGGCATCTGCCCTTTCTGGTCTCTCTGCCTGCTTTGCCTCATCTGGTCTTTATGTCGCCTCTGAATCCTCTGTTCTTTCTGCCTCCTCTACTTCCTCGTCTCTATGTGGCCTCTGCCTCCTCTCGTCTCTCTGTCTCCTCTGCCTCCTCTGCCTCCTCTGATCTCTCTGTGGCCTCTGCCTCCTCTGGTATCTCTGTCTCCTCTGCCTCCTCTGCTCTCTCTGTGGCCTCTGGCTCCTCTGCTCTCTCTGTCTCCTCTATCTCCTCTGGTCTCTCTGTTGCCTCTGCCTCCTCTGGTCTCTTCGTGTACTCTGCCTCCTCTGGTCTCTCTGTGTCCTCTGCCTCCTCTGGTCAGTCTTTGGCCTCTGCCTTCTCTGGATCTCTCTGTGACCTCTGGTCTCTTACTGGCATCTGCTTTTTCTGGTCTCTCTGCCTACTCTGCCTTCTCTAGTCTCTATGTGGCCTCTGCCTCTTCTGGACTCTCTGCCTCCTTTGGTCTTTCTGTTGCATCTGCCTCCTCTGGCCTCTCTGCCTCCTCTACTTCCTCTCGTCTCTTTGTGGCCTCAGCCTCCTCTGGTCTCTCTGTCTCCTCTGCCTCCTCTGGTCTCTAAGTGGCCTCTGCCTCCTCTGGTCTGTCTGTGTCCTCTACCTCCTCTGCCTCCTCTCGTCTCTCTGTGTCCTCTGCCTCCTCTGGTCTGTCTGTGTCCTCTGCCTCCTCTGCCCTCTCTGTGGCCTCTTCCTCCTCTGGTCTGTCTGTCTCCTCTGCATCCACTGGTCTCTTTTTGGCCTCTGCCTCCACTGCTTTCTTTGTGGCCTCTGCCTCCTCTTGTCTCTCTCTGGCCTCTGCCTCTTCTAGTCTCTCTGCCTTCTCTGTCTCCTCTAGTCTCTCTGTGTCCTCTATCTGCTCTGGTCTCTCTGTTGCCTCTGCCTCCTCTGGTCTCTTTGTGGCCTCTGCCTTCTCTGGTCTCTCTGTCTCCTCTGGTCTCTCTGTGGGCTGCCTCCTCTGGTCTCTCTGTGGCATCTGCCTTTTCTGGTCTCTCTGCCTCCTCTGCATCCTCTCATCTCTCTGCCTCCTCTGGTCTCTCTGTCTTTCTGCCTGCTCTGATCTCTCAGTGGCCTCTGCCTCCTCTGGTCTCTGCCTTGTTTCCTCCTCTGGTCATACTGTGGCCTATGCCTCCTCTGGTCTCTCTGTGGCCTTTGCCTCCTCTGGTCTTTCTGTGAACTCTGCCTCCTCTGGTCTCTTTGTGGCCTCTGCCTCCGCTGGTCTCTCTGTCTCCCCTGCCTACACTGGTCTTTCTGTAGCCTCTGCCTCCTCTGGACTCTCTGCCTCCTCTGGTCTTTCTGTGGCCTCTGCCTCTTCTGTTCTCTCTGTCTCTTCTGCCTCCTCTGGTCTCTCTGCCTCCTCTGCCTCCTCTGGTCTCTCTTTGGCCTCTGCCTACCTTGGTCTGTCTGTGTCCTCTGCCTCCTCTGTTCTCTCTGTGGCCTCTGCCTCCTCTGGTCTCTCTGTCTCCTCTGCCTCCACTGGTCTCTCTGTTGCCTCTGCCTCCACTGGTCTGTCTTTGGCCTCTGCCTCCTCTGGTCTCTCTCTGGCCTCTGCCTCCTCTAGTCTCTTTGCCTTCTCTGTCTCCTCTAGTCTCTCTGTGGCCTCTGCCTCCTCTGGTCTCTCTGTCTCCTCTGCCTCCTCTGCTCTCTCTGTGGCGCTGCCTCCTTTGGTCTCTCTGTGGCATCTGCCTCCTCTGGTATCTCTGTCTCCTCTGCCTCCTCTGCTCTCTCTGTCGCCTCTGGCTCCTCTGCTCTCCCTGTCTCCTCTATCTCCTCTGGTCTCTCTGTTGACTCTGCCTCCTCTCGTCTCTCTATGGCCTCTGTCTTCTCTAGACTCTCTGCCTTCTCTGCCTCCTCTGGTCTCTCTGTTGCCTCTATCTCCTCTGGTCTCTTCGTGTCCTCTGCCTCCTCTGGTCTCTCTGTGTCCTCTTCCTCCTCTGGTCTCTCTGTGGCTTTTGCCTCCTCTGGTCTTTCTGTGAACTCTGCCTCCTCTGGTCTCTCTGTGGCCTCTGCCTCCTCTGGTCTCTCTGTCTCCCCTGTCTACACTGGTCTTTCTGTAGCCTCTGCCTCCTCTGGACTCTCTGCCTCCTTTGGTCTTTATGTTGCCTCTGCCTCCTCTACTTCCTCTCGTCTCTTTGTGGCCTCTGCCTCCTCTGGATCTCTCTGTGGCCTCTGGTCTCTCTGTCTCTCTGCCTCCTCTGGTCTCTCTCTGGCCTCTGCCTCCTCTGGTCTCTGTGTGGCCTCTGCCTTCTCTGTTCTCTCTGTGGCCGCTGCCTCCTTTGGTCTCTTACTGGCATCTGCCTTTTCTGGTCTCTTTGCCTGCTTTGCCTCATCTGGTCTTTATGTCTCCTCTGCCTCCTCTGGTCTCTCTGCCTCCTCTGCCTCCTCTTATCTCTCTGTGGCCTCTGCCTCCACTGGTCTCTCTGTGACCTATGCCTCCTCTGGTCTCTCTCTGGCATCAGCCTTTTCTGCTCTCTCCGCCTCCTCTGCCTGCATTTGTCTCTCTGTGGCCTCTGCCTCCTCTGGACTCGTCCTCCTCTCGTTATTCTGTGGCCTCTGCTTCCTCTTGTCTCCCTGCCCCGTTGTCTCCTCTGCGCTCTCTGTGGCCTCTGCATCCTCTGGTCTCTCTTTGGCCTCTGCCTCCTCTGGTCTCTCTGCCTCTTCTGCCTCCTCTTGTCTCTCTGCCTCCACTGGTCTCTCTCTTGCCTCTGCCTACTCTGGTCTCTCTGTCTCCTCTGCCTCCTCTACTCTCTCTCTGGCCTCTTCCTCCTCTGCTCTCTCTGCCTCCTCTGCCTCCTCTGGATCTCTCTGTGGCCTCTTGTCTCTCTGTCTCTCTGCCTCCTCTGGTCTCTCTCTGGCCTCTGCCTCCTCTGGTCTCTCTGTGGCCTCTGCCTTCTCTGTTCTCTCTGTGGCGCTGCCTCATTTTGGTCTCTTACTGGCATCTGCCTTTTCTGGTCTCTTTGCCTGCTTTGCCTCATCTGGTCTTTATGTCGCCTCTGAATCCTCTGTTCTTTCTGCCTCCTTTACTTCCTCTCGTCTCTATGTGGCCTCTGCCACCTCTGGTCTCTCTGTCTCCTCTGCCTCCTCTGGTCTCTCTGCCTCCTCTGCATCCTCTTATCTCTCTTTGGCCTCTGCCTCCTCTGGTCTCTCTGTGGCCCTTGCCTTCTCTTGTCTCTCTGCCTCCTCTGTCCATTCTGGTCTCTCTGCCTCCACTGGTCTCTCTATTGCCTCTGCCTCCTCTGGTCTCTCTCTGGCCTCTGCCTCTTTTAGTCTCTCTGCCTTCTTTGTCTCCTCTAGTCTCTTTGTGGCCTCTGCCTCCTCTGGTCTCTCTGTGGCCTCTGCCTCCACTGGTCTCTCTGTGACCTATGCCTCCTCTGGTCTCTCTCTGGCCTCTGCCTCCTCTGGTCTCTCTGTCTCCTCTGCCTCCTCTGGTCTCTCTGTGGCCTCTGCCTCCACTGGTCTCTCTGTGACCTATGCCTCCTCTGGTCTCCCTCTGGCCTCTGCCTCCTCAGGTCTCTCTGTGGCCTCTGCCTCCACTGGTCTCTCTGTGACCTATGCCTCCTCTGGTCTCCCTCTGGCCTCTGCCTCCTCAGGTCTCTCTGTTGCCTCTGCCTCCACTGGTCTGTCTTTGGCCTCTGCCTCCTCTGGTCTCTCTCTGGCCTCTGCCCTCCTCTAGTCTCTTTGCCTTCTCTGTCTCCTCTAGTCTCTCTGTGGCCTCTGCCTCCTCTGGTCTCTCTGTCTCCTCTGCCTCCTCTGCTCTCTCTGTGGCCGCTGCCTCCTTTGGTCTCTCTGTGGCATCTGCCTCCTCTGGTATCTCTGTCTCCTCTGCCTCCTCTGCTCTCTCTGTCGCCTCTGGCTCCTCTGCTCTCCCTGTCTCCTCTATCTCCTCTGGTCTCTCTGTTGACTCTGCCTCCTCTCGTCTCTCTATGGCCTCTGTTTTCTCTAGACTCTCTGCCTTCTCTGCCTCCTCTGGTCTCTCTGTTGCCTCTATCTCCTCTGGTCTCTTCGTGTCCTCTGCCTCCTCTGGTCTCTCTGTGTCCTCTTCCTCCTCTGGTCTCTCTGTGGCTTTTGCCTCCTCTGGTCTTTCTGTGAACTCTGCCTCCTCTGGTCTCTCTGTGGCCTCTGCCTCCTCTGGTCTCTCTGTCTCCCCTGTCTACACTGGTCTTTCTGTAGCCTCTGCCTCCTCTGGACTCTCTGCTTCCTTTGGTCTTTATGTTGACTCTGCCTCCTCTACTTCCTCTCGTCTCTTTGTGGCCTCTGCCTCCTCTGGATCTCTCTGTGGCCTCTGGTCTCTCTGTCTCTCTGCCTCCTCTGGTCTCTCTCTGGCCTCTGCCTCCTCTGGTCTCTGTGTGGCCTCTGCCTTCTCTGTTCTCTCTGTGGCCGCTGCCTCCTTTGGTCTCTTACTGGCATCTGCCTTTTCTGGTCTCTTTGCCTGCTTTGCCTCATCTGGTCTTTATGTCTCCTCTGCCTCCTCTGGTCTCTCTGCCTCCTCTGCCTCCTCTTATCTCTCTGTGGCCTCTGCCTCCTCTGGTCTCTCTGTGGCCCTTGCCTTCTCTTGTCTCTCTGCCTCCTCTGTCCATTCCGGTCTCTCTGCCTCAACTGGTCTCTCTATTGCCTCTGCCTCCTCTGGTCTCTCTCTGGCCTCTGCCTCTTTTAGTCTCTCTGCCTTCTTTGTCTCCTCTAGTCTCTTTGTGGCCTCTGCCTCCTCTGGTCTCTCTGTGGCCTCTGCCTCTGCCTCCACTGGTCTCTCTGTGACCTATGCCTCCTCTGGTCTCTCTCTGGCCTCTGCCTCCTCTGGTCTCTCTGTCTCCTCTGCCTCCTCTGGTCTCTCTGTGGCCTCTGCCTCCACTGGTCTCTCTGTGGCCTCTGCCTCCACTGGTCTCTCTGTGACCTATGCCTCCTCTGGTCTCTCTCTGGCATCAGCCTTTTCTGCTCTCTCCGCCTCCTCTGCCTGCATTTGTCTCTCTGTGGCCTCTGCCTCCTCTGGACTCGTCCTCCTCTCTTATTCTGTGGCCTCTGCTTCCTCTTGTCTCCCTGCCCGTTGTCTCCTCTCGCTCTCTGTGGCCTCTGCATCCTCTGGTCTCTCTTTGGCCTCTGCCTCCTCTGGTCTCTCTGCCTCTTCTGCCTCCTCTTGTCTCTCTGCCTCCACTGGTCTCTCTCTTGCCTCTGCCTCCTCTGGTCTCTCTGTCTCCTCTGCCTCCTCTACTCTCTCTCTGGCCTCTTCCTCCTCTGCTCTCTCTGCCTCCTCTGCCTCCTCTGGATCTCTCTGTGGCCTCTTGTCTCTCTGTCTCTCTGCCTCCTCTGGTCTCTCTCTGGCCTCTGCCTCCTCTGGTCTCTCTGTGGCCTCTGCCTTCTCTGTTCTCTCTGTGGCCGCTGCCTCCTTTGGTCTCTTACTGGCATCTGCCTTTTCTGGTCTCTTTGCCTGCTTTGCCTCATCTGGTCTTTATGTCGCCTCTGAATCCTCTGTTCTTTCTGCCTCCTTTACTTCCTCTCGTCTCTATGTGGCCTCTGCCTCCTCTGGTCTCTCTGTCTCCTCTGCCTCCTCTGGTCTCTCTGCCTCCTCTGCCTCCTCTTATCTCTCTGTGGCCTCTGCCTCCTCTGGTCTCTCTGTGGCCCTTGCCTTCTCTTGTCTCTCTGCCTCCTCTGTCCATTCTGGTCTCTCTGCCTCCACTGGTCTCTCTATTGCCTCTGCCTCCTCTGGTCTCTCTCTGGCCTCTGCCTCTTTTAGTCTCTCTGCCTTCTTTGTCTCCTCTAGTCTCTTTGTGGCCTCTGCCTCCTCTGGTCTCTCTGTGGCCTCTGCCTCCACTGGTCTCTCTGTGACCTATGCCTCCTCTGGTCTCTCTCTGGCCTCTGCCTCCTCTGGTCTCTCTGTCTCCTCTGCCTCCTCTGGTCTCTCTGTGGCCTCTGCCTCCACTGGTCTCTCTGTGACCTATGCCTCCTCTGGTCTCCCTCTGGCCTCTGCCTCCTCAGGTCTCTCTGTGGCCTCTGCCTCCACTGGTCTCTCTGTGACCTATGCCTCCTCTGGTCTCTCTCTGGCATCAGCCTCCTCTGCTCTCTCTGTCGCCTCTGGCTCCTCTGCTCTCTCTGTCTCCTCTATCTCCTCTGGTCTTTCTGTTGCCTCTGCCTCCTCTGGTCTCTCTCTGGCCTCTGCCTCCTCTGGACTCTCTGCCTTCTCTGCCTCCTCTGGTCTCTCTGTTGCCTCTACCTCCTCTGGTCTCTTCGTGTCCTCTGCCTCTTCTGGTCTCTCTGTGTCCTCTTCCTTCTCTGGTCTCTCTGTGGCCTCTGTCGTCTCTGGATCTCTCTGTGGCCTCTGGTCTCTCTGTCTCTCTGCCTCCTCTGGTCTCTCTCTGGCCTCTGCCTCCTCTGGTCTCTCTGTGGCCTCTGCCTTCTCTGTTTTCTCTGTGGCCGCTGCCTCCTTTGGTCTCTTACTGGCATCTGCCTTTTCTGGTCTCTCTGCCTGCTTTGCCTCATCTGGTCTTTATGTCGCCTCTGAATCCTCTGTTCTTTCTGCCTCCTTTACTTCCTCTCGTCTCTATATGTGGCCTCTGCCTCCTCTGGTCTGTCTGCCTCCTCTGCCTCCTCTTATCTCTCTGTGGCCTCTGCCTCCTCTGGTCTCTCTGTGGCCTTTGCCTTCTCTTGTCTCTCTGCCTCCTCTGTCCATTCTGGTCTCTCTGCCTCCACTAGTCTCTCTATTGCCTCTGCCTCCTCTGGTCTCTCTCTGGCCTCTGCCTCTTTTAGTCTCTTTGCCTTCTTTGTCTCCTCTAGTCTTTTTGTGGCCTCTGCCTTCTCTGGTCTCTCTGTGGCCTCTGCCTCCAATGGTCTCTCTGTGACCTATGCCTCCTCTGGTCTCTCTCTGCCCTCTGCCTCCTCTGGTCTCTCTGTCTCCTCTGCCTCCTCTGGTCTCTCTGTGGCCTCTGCCTCCTCTGGTCTCTCTGTGGCATCTGCCTTTTCTGGTCTCTCTGCCTCCTCTGCCTCCTCTTATCTCTCTGTGGCCTCTGCCTCCTCTGGACTCTAAGCCTCCTCTCGTTATTCTATGGCCTCTGCTTCCTCTGGTCTCCCTGCCCCGTTGTCTCCTCTGGACTCTCTGCGGCCTCTGCATCCTCTGGTCTCTCTGTAAACTCTGCCTCCTCTGGTCTCTCTGTGGCCTCTGCATCCTCTGGTCTCTCTTTTGCCTCTGCTTCCACTGGTCTCTCTGCCTCTTCTGCCTCCTCTTGTCTCTCTGCCTCTACTGGTCTCTCTCTTGCCTCTGCCTCCTCTGGTGTCTCTGTCTCCTCTGCCTCCTCTACTCTCTCTCTGGCCTCTTCCTCCTCTGCTCTCTCTGCCTCCTCTGCCTCCTCTGGTCTCTCTGCCTCCTCTGGTCTCTCTGTCTCTCTGCCTCCTCTGCTCTCTCTGTGGTATCTGCCTCCTCTGGTCTCTTTGTGGCCGCTGCCTCCTCTGGTCTCTCTGTGGCATCTGCCTTTTGTGTTCTCTCAGCCTCCTCTGCCTCCTCTGGTCTCTCTGTGGCCTTTGCCTCCTCTGGTCTCTCTGCTTCCTCTACCTCCACTAGTCTCTCTGCCTCCTCTGGTCTCTCTGTGGCCTCTACATCCTCTGATCACTTTGTGGCCTCTGCCTTCTCTTGTCTGTCTGCCTCCTCTGGTCTCTCTGTGGCATCTGCCTCCTCTGGTATCTCTGTCTCCTTTGCCTCCTCTGCTCTCTCTGTCGCCTCTGGCTCCTCTGCTCTCCCTGTCTCCTCTATCTCCTCTGGTCTCTCTCTGGCCTCTGCCTCCTCTGGTCTCTCTGTGTCCTCTGCCTTCTCTGTTCTCTCTGTGGCCGCTGCCTCCTTTGGTCTCTTACTGGCATCTGCCTTTTCTGGTCTCTCTGCCTGCTTTGCCTCATCTGGTCTTTATGTCGCCTCTGAATCCTCTGTTCTTTCTGCCTCCTTTACTTCCTCTCGTCTCTATGTGGCCTCTGCCTCCTCTGGTCTCTCTGCCTCCTCTGCCTCCTCTTATCTCTCTGTGGCCTCTGCCTCCTCTGGTCTCTCTGTGGCCTTTGCCTTCTCTTGTCTCTCTGCCTCCTCTGTCCATTCTGGTCTCTCTGCCTCCACTAGTCTCTCTATTGCCTCTGCCTCCTCTGGTCTCTCTCTGGCCTCTGCCTCTTTTAGTCTCTCTGCCTTCTTTGTCTCCTCTAGTCTTTTTGTGGCCTCTGCCTTCTCTGGTCTCTCTGTGGCCTCTGCCTCCAATGGTCTCTCTGTGACCTATGCCTCCTCTGGTCTCTCTCTGCCCTCTGCCTCCTCTGGTCTCTCTGTCTCCTCTGCCTCCTCTGGTCTCTCTGTGGCCGCTGCCTCCTTTGGTCTCTTTTGGCATCAGCCTATTCTGCTCTCTCCGCCTCCTCTGCCTGCTCTTGTCTCTCTGTGGCCTCTGCCTCCTCTGGACTCTAAGCCTCCTCTCGTTATTCTGTGGCCTCTGCTTCCTCTGGTCTCCTGCCCCGTTGTCTCCTCTGGACTCTCTGGACTCTGCATCCTCTGGTCTCTCTGTAAACTCTGCCTCCTCTGGTCTCTCTGTGGCCGCTGCCTCCTTTGGTCTCTTTTGGCATCAGCCTATTCTGCTCTCTCCGCCTCCTCTGCCTGCTCTTGTCTCTCTGTGGCCTCTGCCTCCTCTGGACTCTAAGCCTCCTCTCGTTATTCTGTGGCCTCTGCTTCCTCTGGTCTCCCTGCCCCGTTGTCTCCTCTGGACTCTCTGCGGACTCTGCATCCTCTGGTCTCTCTGTAAACTCTGCCTCCTCTGGTCTCTCTGTGGCCTCTGCATCCTCTGGTCTCTCTTTTGCCTCTGCTTCCACTGGTCTCTCTGCCTCTTCTGCCTCCTCTTGTCTCTCTGCCTCTACTGGTCTCTCTCTTGCCTCTGCCTCCTCTGGTGTCTCTGTCTCCTCTGCCTCCTCTACTCTCTCTCTGGCCTCTTCCTCCTCTGCTCTCTCTGTGGTATCTGCCTCCTCTGGTCTCTTTGTGGCCGCTGCCTCCTCTGGTCTCTCTGTGGCATCTGCCTTTTGTGTTCTCTCAGCCTCCTCTGCCTCCTCTGGTCTCTCTGTGGCCTTTGCCTCCTCTGGTCTCTCTGCTTCCTCTACCTCCACTAGTCTCTCTGCCTCCTCTGGTCTCTCTGTGGCCTCTACATCCTCTGATCACTTTGTGGCCTCTGCCTTCTCTTGTCTGTCTGCCTCCTCTGGTCTCTCTGTGGCATCTGCCTCCTCTGGTATCTCTGTCTCCTTTGCCTCCTCTGCTCTCTCTGTCGCCTCTGGCTCCTCTGCTCTCCCTGTCTCCTCTATCTCCTCTGGTCTCTCTGTTGCCTCTGCCTCCTCTCGTCTCTCTATGGCCTCTGTCTCCTCTAGACTCTCTGCCTTCTCTGCCTCCTCTGGTCTCTCTGTTGCCTCTACCTCCTCTGGTCTCTTCGTGTCCTCTGCCTCCTCTGGTCTCTCTGTGTCCTCTTCCTCCTCTGGTCTCTCTGTGGCCTCTGTCGTCTCTGGATCTCTCTGTGGCCTCTGGTCTCTCTGTCTCTCTGTCTCCTCTGGTCTCTCTCTGGCCTCTGCCTCCTCTGGTCTCTCTGTGGCCTCTGCCTTCTCTGTTCTCTCTGTGGCTGCTGCCTCCTTTGGTCTCTTACTGGCATCTGCCCTTTCTGGTCTCTCTGCCTGCTTTGCCTCATCTGGTCTTTATGTCGCCTCTGAATCCTCTGTTCTTTCTGCCTCCTCTACTTCCTCTCGTCTCTATGTGGCCTCTGCCTCCTCTGGTCTCTCTGTCTCCTCTGCCTCCTCTGCCTCCTCTGATCTCTCTGTGGCCTCTGCCTCCTCTGGTATCTCTGTCTCCTCTGCCTCCTCTGCTCTCTCTGTGGCCTCTGGCTCCTCTGCTCTCTCTGTCTCCTCTATCTCCTCTGGTCTCTCTGTTGCCTCTGCCTCCTCTGGTCTCTTCGTGTACTCTGCCTCCTCTGGTCTCTCTGTGTCCTCTGCCTCCTCTGGTCAGTCTTTGGCCTCTGCCTTCTCTGGATCTCTCTGTGACCTCTGGTCTCTTACTGGCATCTGCTTTTTCTGGTCTCTCTGCCTACTCTGCCTTCTCTAGTCTCTATGTGGCCTCTGCCTCTTCTGGACTCTCTGCCTCCTTTGGTCTTTCTGTTGCATCTGCCTCCTCTGGCCTCTCTGCCTCCTCTACTTCCTCTCGTCTCTTTGTGGCCTCAGCCTCCTCTGGTCTCTCTGTCTCCTCTGCCTCCTCTGGTCTCTCTGTGGCCTCTGCCTCCTCTGGTCTGTCTGTGTCCTCTACCTCCTCTGCCTCCTCTCGTCTCTCTGTGTCCTCTGCCTCCTCTGGTCTGTCTGTGTCCTCTGCCTCCTCTTCCCTCTCTGTGGCCTCTTCCTCCTCTGGTCTGTCTGTCTCCTCTGCATCCACTGGTCTCTTTTTGGCCTCTGCCTCCACTGCTTTCTTTGTGGCCTCTGCCTCCTCTTGTCTCTCTCTGGCCTCTGCCTCTTCTAGTCTCTCTGCCTTCTCTGTCTCCTCTAGTCTCTCTGTGTCCTCTATCTGCTCTGGTCTCTCTGTTGCCTCTGCCTCCTCTGGTCTCTTTGTGGCCTCTGCCTTCTCTGGTCTCTCTGTCTCCTCTGGTCTCTCTGTGGCCGCTGCCTCCTCTGGTCTCTCTGTGGCATCTGCCTTTTCTGGTCTCTCTGCCTCCTCTGCATCCTCTCATCTCTCTGCCTCCTCTGGTCTCTCTGTCTTTCTGCCTGCTCTGATCTCTCAGTGGCCTCTGCCTCCTCTGGTCTCTGCCTTGTTTCCTCCTCTGGTCATACTGTGGCCTATGCCTCCTCTGGTCTCTCTGTGGCCTTTGCCTACTCTGGTCTTTCTGTGAACTCTGCCTCCTCTGGTCTCTTTGTGGCCTCTGCCTCCGCTGGTCTCTCTGTCTCCCCTGCCTACACTGGTCTTTCTGTAGCCTCTGCCTCCTCTGGACTCTCTGCCTCCTCTGGTCTTTCTGTGGCCTCTGCCTCTTCTGTTCTCTCTGTCTCTTCTGCCTCCTCTGGTCTCTCTGCCTCCTCTGCCTCCTCTGGTCTCTCTTTGGCCTCTGCCTACTTTGGTCTGTCTGTGTCCTCTGCCTCCTCTGTTCTCTCTGTGGCCTCTGCCTCCTCTGGTCTCTCTGTCTCCTCTGCCTCCACTGGTCTCTCTGTTGCCTCTGCCTCCACTGGTCTGTCTTTGGCCTCTGCCTCCTCTGGTCTCTCTCTGGCCTCTGCCCTCCTCTAGTCTCTTTGCCTTCTCTGTCTCCTCTAGTCTCTCTGTGGCCTCTGCCTCCTCTGGACTCTCTGTCTCCTCTGCCTCCTCTGCTCTCTCCGTGGCCGCTGCCTCCTTTGGTCTCTCTGTGGCATCTGCCTCCTCTGGTATCTCTGTCTCCTCTGCCTCCTCTGCTCTCTCTGTCGCCTCTGGCTCCTCTGCTCTCCCTGTCTCCTCTATCTCCTCTGGTCTCTCTGTTGCCTCTGCCTCCTCTCGTCTCTCTATGGCCTCTGTCTCCTCTAGACTCTCTGCCTTCTCTGCCTCCTCTGGTCTCTCTGTTGCCTCTATCTCCTCTGGTCTCTTCGTGTCCTCTGCCTCCTCTGGTCTCTCTGTGTCCTCTTCCTCCTCTGGTCTCTCTGTGGCTTTTGCCTCCTCTGGTCTTTCTGTGAACTCTGCCTCCTCTAGTCTCTCTGTGGCCTCTGCCTCCTCTGGTCTCTCTGTCTCCCCTGTCTACACTGGTCTTTCTGTAGCCTCTGCCTCCTCTGGACTCTCTGCCTCCTTTGGTCTTTATGTTGCCTCTGCCTCCTCTACTTCCTCTCGTCTCTTTGTGGCCTCTGCCTCCTCTGGATCTCTCTGTGGCCTCTGGTCTCTCTGTCTCTCTGCCTCCTCTGGTCTCTCTCTGGCCTCTGCCTCCTCTGGTCTCTGTGTGGCCTCTGCCTTCTCTGTTCTCTCTGTGGCCGCTGCCTCCTTTGGTCTCTTACTGGCATCTGCCTTTTCTGGTCTCTTTGCCTGCTTTGCCTCATCTGGTCTTTATGTCTCCTCTGCCTCCTCTGGTCTCTCTGCCTCCTTTACTTCCTCTCGTCTCTATGTGGCCTCTGCCTCCTCTGGTCTCTCTGCCTCCTCTGCCTCCTCTTATCTCTCTGTGGCCTCTGCCTCCTCTGGTCTCTCTGTGGCCTTTGCCTTCTCTTGTCTCTCTGCCTCCTCTGTCCATTCTGGTCTCTCTGCCTCCACTAGTCTCTCTATTGCCTCTGCCTCCTCTGGTCTCTCTCTGGCCTCTGCCTCTTTTAGTCTCTCTGCCTTCTTTGTCTCCTCTAGTCTTTTTGTGGCCTCTGCCTTCTCTGGTCTCTCTGTGGCCTCTGCCTCCAATGGTCTCTCTGTGACCTATGCCTCCTCTGGTCTCTCTCTGCCCTCTGCCTCCTCTGGTCTCTCTGTCTCCTCTGCCTCCTCTGGTCTCTCTGTGGCCGCTGCCTCCTTTGGTCTCTTTTGGCATCAGCCTATTCTGCTCTCTCCGCCTCCTCTGCCTGCTCTTGTCTCTCTGTGGCCTCTGCCTCCTCTGGACTCTAAGCCTCCTCTCGTTATTCTGTGGCCTCTGCTTCCTCTGGTCTCCCTGCCCCGTTGTCTCCTCTGGACTCTCTGCGGACTCTGCATCCTCTGGTCTCTCTGTAAACTCTGCCTCCTCTGGTCTCTCTGTGGCCTCTGCATCCTCTGGTCTCTCTTTTGCCTCTGCTTCCACTGGTCTCTCTGCCTCTTCTGCCTCCTCTTGTCTCTCTGCCTCTACTGGTCTCTCTCTTGCCTCTGCCTCCTCTGGTGTCTCTGTCTCCTCTGCCTCCTCTACTCTCTCTCTGGCCTCTTCCTCCTCTGCTCTCTCTGCCTCCTCTGCCTCCTCTGGTCTCTCTGCCTCCTCTGGTCTCTCTGTCTCTCTGCCTCCTCTGCTCTCTCTGTGGTATCTGCCTCCTCTGGTCTCTTTGTGGCCGCTGCCTCCTCTGGTCTCTCTGTGGCATCTGCCTTTTGTGTTCTCTCAGCCTCCTCTGCCTCCTCTGGTCTCTCTGTGGCCTTTGCCTCCTCTGGTCTCTCTGCTTCCTCTACCTCCACTAGTCTCTCTGCCTCCTCTGGTCTCTCTGTGGCCTCTACATCCTCTGATCACTTTGTGGCCTCTGCCTTCTCTTGTCTGTCTGCCTCCTCTGGTCTCTCTGTGGCATCTGCCTCCTCTGGTATCTCTGTCTCCTTTGCCTCCTCTGCTCTCTCTGTCGCCTCTGGCTCCTCTGCTCTCCCTGTCTCCTCTATCTCCTCTGGTCTCTCTGTTGCCTCTGCCTCCTCTCGTCTCTCTATGGCCTCTGTCTCCTCTAGACTCTCTGCCTTCTCTGCCTCCTCTGGTCTCTCTGTTGCCTCTACCTCCTCTGGTCTCTTCGTGTCCTCTGCCTCCTCTGGTCTCTCTGTGTCCTCTTCCTCCTCTGGTCTCTCTGTGGCCTCTGTCGTCTCTGGATCTCTCTGTGGCCTCTGGTCTCTCTGTCTCTCTGTCTCCTCTGGTCTCTCTCTGGCCTCTGCCTCCTCTGGTCTCTCTGTGGCCTCTGCCTTCTCTGTTCTCTCTGTGGCTGCTGCCTCATTTTGGTCTCTTACTGGCATCTGCCCTTTCTGGTCTCTCTGCCTGCTTTGCCTCATCTGGTCTTTATGTCGCCTCTGAATCCTCTGTTCTTTCTGCCTCCTCTACTTCCTCTCGTCTCTATGTGGCCTCTGCCTCCTCTGGTCTCTCTGTCTCCTCTGCCTCCTCTGCCTCCTCTGATCTCTCTGTGGCCTCTGCCTCCTCTGGTATCTCTGTCTCCTCTGCCTCCTCTGCTCTCTCTGTGGCCTCTGGCTCCTCTGCTCTCTCTGTCTCCTCTATCTCCTCTGGTCTCTCTGTTGCCTCTGCCTCCTCTGGTCTCTTCGTGTACTCTGCCTCCTCTGGTCTCTCTGTGTCCTCTGCCTCCTCTGGTCAGTCTTTGGCCTCTGCCTTCTCTGGATCTCTCTGTGACCTCTGGTCTCTTACTGGCATCTGCTTTTTCTGGTCTCTCTGCCTACTCTGCCTTCTCTAGTCTCTATGTGGCCTCTGCCTCTTCTGGACTCTCTGCCTCCTTTGGTCTTTCTGTTGCATCTGCCTCCTCTGGCCTCTCTGCCTCCTCTACTTCCTCTCGTCTCTTTGTGGCCTCAGCCTCCTCTGGTCTCTCTGTCTCCTCTGCCTCCTCTGGTCTCTCTGTGGCCTCTGCCTCCTCTGGTCTGTCTGTGTCCTCTACCTCCTCTGCCTCCTCTCGTCTGTCTGTGTCCTCTGCCTCCTCTGCCCTCTCTGTGGCCTCTTCCTCCTCTGGTCTGTCTGTCTCCTCTGCATCCACTGGTCTCTTTTGGCCTCTGCCTCCACTGCTTTCTTTGTGGCCTCTGCCTCCTCTTGTCTCTCTCTGGCCTCTGCCTCTTCTAGTCTCTCTGCCTTCTCTGTCTCCTCTAGTCTCTCTGTGTCCTCTATCTGCTCTGGTCTCTCTGTTGCCTCTGCCTCCTCTGGTCTCTTTTGGCCTCTGCCTTCTCTGGTCTCTCTGTCTCCTCTGGTCTCTCTGTGGCCGCTGCCTCCTCTGGTCTCTCTGTGGCATCTGCCTTTTCTGGTCTCTCTGCCTCCTCTGCATCCTCTCATCTCTCTGCCTCCTCTGGTCTCTCTGTCTTTCTGCCTGCTCTGATCTCTCAGTGGCCTCTGCCTCCTCTGGTCTCTGCCTTGTTTCCTCCTCTGGTCATACTGTGGCCTATGCCTCCTCTGGTCTCTCTGTGGCCTTTGCCTCCTCTGGTCTTTCTGTGAACTCTGCCTCCTCTGGTCTCTTTGTGGCCTCTGCCTCCGCTGGTCTCTCTGTCTCCCCTGCCTACACTGGTCTTTCTGTAGCCTCTGCCTCCTCTGGACTCTCTGCCTCCTCTGGTCTTTCTGTGGCCTCTGCCTCTTCTGTTCTCTCTGTCTCTTCTGCCTCCTCTGGTCTCTCTGCCTCCTCTGCCTCCTCTGGTCTCTCTTTGGCCTCTGCCTACTTTGGTCTGTCTGTGTCCTCTGCCTCCTCTGTTCTCTCTGTGGCCTCTGCCTCCTCTGGTCTCTCTGTCTCCTCTGCCTCCACTGGTCTCTCTGTTGCCTCTGCCTCCACTGGTCTGTCTTTGGCCTCTGCCTCCTCTGGTCTCTCTCTGGCCTCTGCCCTCCTCTAGTCTCTTTGCCTTCTCTGTCTCCTCTAGTCTCTCTGTGGCCTCTGCCTCCTCTGGTCTCTCTGTCTCCTCTGCCTCCTCTGCTCTCTCCGTGGCCGCTGCCTCCTTTGGTCTCTCTGTGGCATCTGCCTCCTCTGGTATCTCTGTCTCCTCTGCCTCCTCTCTCTCTCTCTGTCGCCTCTGGCTCCTCTGCTCTCCTGTCTCCTCTATCTCCTCTGGTCTCTCTGTTGCCTCTGCCTCCTCTCGTCTCTCTATGGCCTCTGTCTCCTCTAGACTCTCTGCCTTCTCTGCCTCCTCTGGTCTCTCTGTTGTCTCTATCTCCTCTGGTCTCTTCGTGTCCTCTGCCTCCTCTGGTCTCTCTGTGTCCTCTTCCTCCTCTGGTCTCTCTGTGGCTTTTGCCTCCTCTGGTCTTTCTGTGAACTCTGCCTCCTCTAGTCTCTCTGTGGCCTCTGCCTCCTCTGGTCTCTCTGTCTCCCCTGTCTACACTGGTCTTTCTGTAGCCTCTGCCTCCTCTGGACTCTCTGCCTCCTTTGGTCTTTATGTTGCCTCTGCCTCCTCTACTTCCTCTCGTCTCTTTGTGGCCTCTGCCTCCTCTGGATCTCTCTGTGGCCTCTGGTCTCTCTGTCTCTCTGCCTCCTCTGGTCTCTCTCTGGCCTCTGCCTCCTCTGGTCTCTGTGTGGCCTCTGCCTTCTCTGTTCTCTCTGTGGCCGCTGCCTCCTTTGGTCTCTTACTGGCATCTGCCTTTTCTGGTCTCTTTGCCTGCTTTGCCTCATCTGGTCTTTATGTCTCCTCTGCCTCCTCTGGTCTCTCTGCCTCCTCTGCCTCCTCTTATCTCTCTGTGGCCTCTGCCTCCTCTGGTCTCTCTGTGGCCCTTGCCTTCTCTTGTCTCTCTGCCTCCTCTGTCCATTCCGGTCTCTCTGCCTCAACTGGTCTCTCTATTGCCTCTGCCTCCTCTGGTCTCTCTCTGGCCTCTGCCTCTTTTAGTCTCTCTGCCTTCTTTGTCTCCTCTAGTCTCTTTGTGGCCTCTGCCTCCTCTGGTCTCTCTGTGGCCTCTGCCTCCACTGGTCTCTCTGTGACCTATGCCTCCTCTGGTCTCTCTCTGGCCTCTGCCTCCTCTGGTCTCTCTGTCTCCTCTGCCTCCTCTGGTCTCTCTGTGGCCTCTGCCTCCACTGGTCTCTCTGTGACCTATGCCTCCTCTGGTCTCTCTCTGGCCTCTGCCTCCTCAGGTCTCTCTGTGGCCTCTGCCTCCACTGGTCTCTCTGTGACCTATGCCTCCTCTGGTCTCTCTCTGGCATCAGCCTTTTCTGCTCTCTCCGCCTCCTCTGCCTGCATTTGTCTCTCTGTGGCCTCTGCCTCCTCTGGACTCGTCCTCCTCTCGTTATTCTGTGGCCTCTGCTTCCTCTTGTCTCCCTGCCCCGTTGTCTCCTCTGCGCTCTCTGTGGCCTCTGCATCCTCTGGTCTCTCTTTGGCCTCTGCCTCCTCTGGTCTCTCTGTCTCTCTGCCTCTTCTGCTCTCTCTGTGGTATCTGCCTCCTCTGGTCTCTTTGTAGCCGCTGCCTCCTCTGGTCTCTCTGTGGCATCTGCCTTTTGTGGTCTCTCGGCCTCCTCTGACTCCTCTGGTCTCTCTGTGGTCTTTGCCTCCACTGGACTCTGTGCCTCCTCTGGTCACTCTGTGGCCTCTGCCTCCTCTGGTCTCTCTGCCTCCTCTACCTCCACTAGTCTCTCTGCCTCCTCTGGTCTCTCTGTGGCCTCTACCTCCTCTGATCATTTTGTGGCCTCTGCCTTCTCTTGTATCTCTGCCTCCTCTGGTCTCTCTGTGGCATCTGCCTCCTCTGGTATCTCTATCTCCTCTGCCTCCTCTGCTCTCTCTGTCGCCTCTGGCTCCTCTGCTCTCTCTGTCTCCTCTTTCTCCTCTGGTCTCTCTGTTGCCTCTGCCTCCTCTCGTCTCTCTATGGCCTCTGTCTCCTCTAGACTCTCTGCCTTCTCTGCCTCCTCTGGTCTCTCTGTAGCCTCTACCTCCTCTGGTCTTTTGTGTCCTCTGCCTCCTCTGGTCTCCCTGTGTCCACTTCCTCCTCTGGTCTCTCTGTGGCCTCTGTCGTCTCTGGATCTCTCTGTGGCCTCTGGTCTCTCTGTCTCTCTGCCTCCTCTGGTCTCTCTCTGGCCTCTGCCTCCTCTGGTCTCTGTGTGGCCTCTGCCTTCTCTGTTCTCTCTGTGGCCGCTGCCTCCTGGTCTCTTACTGGCATCTGCCTTTTCTGGTCTCTTTGCCTGCTTTGCCTCATCTGGTCTTTATGTCGCCTCTAATTCCTCTGTTCGTTCTGCCTCCTTTACTTCCTCTCGTCTCTATGTGGCCTCTGCCTCCTCTGGTCTCTCTGTCTCCTCTGCCTCCTCTGGTCTCTCTGCCTCATCTGCCTCCTCTTATCTCTCTGTGGCCTCTACCTCCTCTGGTCTCTCTGTGGCCCTTGCCTTCTCTTGTCTCTCTGCCTCCTCTGTCCATTCTGGTCTCTCTGCCTCCACTGGTCTCTCTATTGCCTCTGCCTCCTCTGGTCTCTCTCTGGTCTCTCTGGTCTCTCTGTGGCCTCTGCCTCCTCTGGTCTCTCTGTGGCCTGTGCCTTCTCTTGTCTCTCTGCCTCCTCTGTCCATTCTGGTCTCTCTGCCTCCACTAGTCTCTCTATTGCCTCTGCCTCCTCTGGTCTCTCTCTGGCCTCTGCCTCTTTTAGTCTCTCTGCCATCTCTTTCTTCTCTAGTCTCTTTGTGGCCTCTGCCTCCCCTGGTCTCTCTGTGGCCTCTGCCTCCACTGGTCTCTCTGTGACCTATGCCTCCTCTGGTCTCTCTCTGGCCTCTGCCTCCTCTGGTCTCTCTGTCTCCTCTGCCTCCTCTGGTCTCTCTGTGGCCGCTGCCTCCTTTGGTCTCTCTGTGGCATCAGCTTTTTCTGCTCTCTCCGCCTCCTCTGCCTGCTCTTGTCTCTCTGTGGCATCTGCCTCCTCTGGACTCTACCTCCTCTCGTTATTCTGTGGCCTCTGCTTCCTCTGGTCTCCTGCCCCGTTGTCTCCTATGGTTTCTCTCGGCCTCTGCCTCCTCTGGTCTCTCTGTGAACTCTGCCTGCTCTGGTCTCTCTGTGGCCTCTGCATCCTCTGGTCTCTCTTTGGCCTCTGCCTCCTCTGGTCTCTCTGCCTCTTCTGCCTCCTCTTGTCTCTCTGCCTCCACTGGTCTCTCTCTTGCCTCTGCCTCCTCTGGTCTCTCTGTCTCCTCTGCCTCCTCTACTCTCTCTCTGGCCTCTTCCTCCTCTGCTCTCTCTGCCTCCTCTGCCTCCTCTGGATCTCTCTGTGGCCTCTGGTCTCTCTGTCTCTCTGCCTCCTCTGGTCTCTCTCTGGCCTCTGCCTCCTCTGGTCTCTCTGTGGCCTCTGCCTTCTCTGTTCTCTCTGTGGCCGCTGCCTCCTTTGGTCTCTTACTGGCATCTGCCTTTTCTGGTCTCTTTGCCTGCTTTGCCTCATCTGGTCTTTATGTCGCCTCTGAATCCTCTGTTCTTTCTGCCTCCTTTACTTCCTCTCGTCTCTATGTGGCCTCTGCCTCCTCTGGTCTCTCTGTCTCCTCTGCCTCCTCTGGTCTCTCTGCCTCCTCTGCCTCCTCTTATCTCTCTGTGGCCTCTGCCTCCTCTGGTCTCTCTGTGGCCCTTGCCTTCTCTTGTCTCTCTGCCTCCTCTGTCCATTCTGGTCTCTCTGCCTCCACTGGTCTCTCTATTGCCTCTGCCTCCTCTGGTCTCTCTCTGGCCTCTGCCTCTTTTAGTCTCTCTGCCTTCTTTGTCTCCTCTAGTCTCTTTGTGGCCTCTGCCTCCTCTGGTCTCTCTGTGGCCTCTGCCTCCACTGGTCTCTCTGTGACCTATGCCTCCTCTGGTCTCTCTCTGGCCTCTGCCTCCTCTGGTCTCTCTGTCTCCTCTGCCTCCTCTGGTCTCTCTGTGGCCTCTGCCTCCACTGGTCTCTCTGTGACCTATGCCTCCTCTGGTCTCCCTCTGGCCTCTGCCTCCTCAGGTCTCTCTGTGGCCTCTGCCTCCACTGGTCTCTCTGTGACCTATGCCTCCTCTGGTCTCTCTCTGGCATCAGCCTTTTCTGCTCTCTCCGCCTCCTCTGCCTGTTTTTGTCTCTCTGTGGCCTCTGCCTCCTCTGGACTCTTCCTCCTCTCGTTATTCTGTGGCCTCTGCTTCCTCTTGTCTCCCTGCCCCGTTGTCTCCTCTGCTCTCTCTGTGGCCTCTGCATCCTCTGGTCTCTCTTTGGCCTCTGCCTCCTCTGGTCTCTCTGCCTCTTCTGCCTCCTCTTGTCTCTCTGCCTCCACTGGTCTCTCTCTTGCCTCTGCCTCCTCTACTCTCTCTCTGGCCTCTTCCTCCTCTGCTCTCTCTGCCTCCTCTGCCTCCTCTGGTCTCTCTGCCTCCTCTGGTCTCTCTGTCTCTCTGTCTCTTCTGCTCTCTCTGTGGTATCTGCCTCCTCTGGTCTCTTTGTAGCCGCTGCCTCCTCTGGTCTCTCTGTGGCATCTGCCTTTTGTGGTCTCTCGGCCTCCTCTGACTCCTCTGGTCTCTCTGTGGTCTTTGCCTCCACTGGACTCTGTGCCTCCTCTGGTCACTCTGTGGCCTCTGCCTCCTCTGGTCTCTCTGCCTCCTCTACCTCCACTAGTCTCTCTGCCTCCTCTGGTCTCTCTGTGGCCTCTACCTCCTCTGATCATTTTGTGGCCTCTGCCTTCTCTTGTATCTCTGCCTCCTCTGGTCTCTCTGTGGCATCTGCCTCCTCTGGTATCTCTATCTCCTCTGCCTCCTCTGCCTCCTCTGGTCTCCCTCTGGCCTCTGCCTCCTCTGCTCTCTCTGTCTCCTCTGCCTCCTCTGGTCTCTCTGTTGCCTCTGCCTCCTCTCGTCTCTCTATGGCCTCTGTCTCCTCTAGACTCTCTGCCTTCTCTGCCTCCTCTGGTCTCTCTGTAGCCTCTACCTCCTCTGGTCTTTTTGTGTCCTCTGCCTCCTCTGGTCTCCCTCTGGCCTCTGCCTCCTCAGGTCTCTCTGTGGCCTCTGCCTCCACTGGTCTCTCTGTGACCTATGCCTCCTCTGGTCTCTCTCTGGCATCAGCCTTTTCTGCTCTCTCCGCCTCCTCTGCCTGTTTTTGTCTCTCTGTGGCCTCTGCCTCCTCTGGACTCTTCCTCCTCTCGTTATTCTGTGGCCTCTGCTTCCTCTTGTCTCCCTGCCCCGTTGTCTCCTCTGCTCTCTCTGTGGCCTCTGCATCCTCTGGTCTCTCTTTGGCCTCTGCCTCCTCTGGTCTCTCTGCCTCTTCTGCCTCCTCTTGTCTCTCTGCCTCCACTGGTCTCTCTCTTGCCTCTGCCTCCTCTACTCTCTCTCTGGCCTCTTCCTCCTCTGCTCTCTCTGCCTCCTCTGCCTCCTCTGGTCTCTCTGCCTCCTCTGGTCTCTCTGTCTCTCTGTCTCTTCTGCTCTCTCTGTGGTATCTGCCTCCTCTGGTCTCTTTGTAGCTGCCTCCTCTGGTCTCTCTGTGGCATCTGCCTTTTGTGGTCTCTCGGCCTCCTCTGACTCCTCTGGTCTCTCTGTGGTCTTTGCCTCCACTGGACTCTGTGCCTCCTCTGGTCACTCTGTGGCCTCTGCCTCCTCTGGTCTCTCTGCCTCCTCTACCTCCACTAGTCTCTCTGCCTCCTCTGGTCTCTCTGTGGCCTCTACCTCCTCTGATCATTTTGTGGCCTCTGCCTTCTCTTGTATCTCTGCCTCCTCTGGTCTCTCTGTGGCATCTGCCTCCTCTGGTATCTCTATCTCCTCTGCCTCCTCTACTCTCTCTGTCGCCTCTGGCTCCTCTGCTCTCTCTGTCTCCTCTTTCTCCTCTGGTCTCTCTGTTGCCTCTGCCTCCTCGTCTCTCTATGGCCTCTGTCTCCTCTAGACTCTCTGCCTTCTCTGCCTCCTCTGGTCTCTCTGTAGCCTCTACCTCCTCTGGTCTTTTTGTGTCCTCTGCCTCCTCTGGTCTCCTGTGTCCACTTCCTCCTCTGGTCTCTCTGTGGCCTCTGTCGTCTCTGGATCTCTCTGTGGCCTCTGGTCTCTCTGTCTCTCTGCCTCCTCTGGTCTCTCTCTGGCCTCTGCCTCCTCTGGTCTCTGTGGCCTCTGCCTTCTCTGTTCTCTCTGTGGCCGCTGCCTCCTTTGGTCTCTTACTGGCATCTGCCTTTTCTGGTCTCTTTGCCTCATCTGGTCTTTATGTCGCCTCTAATTCCTCTGTTCGTTCTGCCTCCTTTACTTCCTCTCGTCTCTATGTGGCCTCTGCCTCCTCTGGTCTCTCTGTCTCCTCTGCCTCCTCTGGTCTCTCTGCCTCCTCTGCCTCCTCTTATCTCTCTGTGGCCTCTGCCTCCTCTGGTCTCTCTGTGGCCCTTGCCTTCTCTTGTCTCTCTGCCTCCTCTGTCCATTCTGGTCTCTCTGCCTCCACTGGTCTCTCTATTGCCTCTGCCTCCTCTGGTCTCTCTCTGGCCTCTGCCTCTTTTAGTCTCTCTGCCTTCTTTGTCTCCTCTAGTCTCTTTGTGGCCTCTGCCTCCTCTGGTCTCTCTGTGGCCTCTGCCTCCACTGGTCTCTCTGTGACCTATGCCTCCTCTGGTCTCTCTCTGGCCTCTGCCTCCTCTGGTCTCTCTGTCTCCTCTACCTCCTCTGGTCTCTCTGTGGCCGCTGCCTCCTTTGGTCTCTTTTGGCATCAGCCTATTCTGCTCTCTCCGCCTCCTCTGCCTGCTCTTGTCTCTCTGTGGCCTCTGCCTCCTCTGGAATCTCTGCCTCCTCTCGTTATTCTGTGGCCTCTGCTTCCTCTGGTCTTCCTGCCCGTTGTCTCCTCTGGTCTCTCTGCGGCATCAGCCTCCTCTTGTCTCTCTGTAAACTCTGCCTCCTCTGGTCTCTCTGTGGCCTCTGCATCCTCTGGTCTCTCTTTGGCCTCTGCCTCCTCTGGTCTCTCTCTGGCCTCTTCCTCCTCTGCTCTCTCTGTCTCCTCTGCCTCCTCTGGTCTCTCTCTGGCCTCTGCCTCCTCTAATCTCTCTCTCTCCTCTGCCTCCTCTACTCTCTCTCTGGCCTCTTCCTCCTCTGCTCTCTCTGACTCCTATGCCTCCTCTGGTCTCTCTGCCTCCTCTGGTCTCTCTGTCTCTCTGCCTCCTCTGCTCTCTCTGTGGTATCTGCCTCCTCTGGTCTCTCTGTGGCCTCTTCCTCCTCTGGTCTCTCTGTGGCCTGTGCCTTCTCTTGTCTCTCTGCCTCCTCTGTCCATTCTGGTCTCTCTGCCTCCTCTGGTCTCTCTGCCTCCTCTGGTCTCTCTGTCTCTCTGCCTCCTCTGCTCTCTCTGTGGTATCTTCCTCCTCTGGTCTCTTTGTAGCCGCTGCCTCCTCTGGTCTCTCTGTGGCATCTGCCTTTTGTGGTCTCTCGGCCTCTTCTGGCTCCTCTGCTCTCTCTTTCTCCTCTATCTCTTCTGGTCTCTCTGTTGCCTCTGCCTCCTCTGGTCTCTCCGTGTCCTCTGCCTCCTCTGGTCTCTCTGTGTCCTCTGCCTCCTCTGGTCAGTCTTTGGCCTCTGCCTTCTCTGGATCTCTCTGTGGCCTCTGGTCTCTTACTGGCATCTGCCTTTTCTGGTCTCTCTGCCTACTCTGCCTCCTCTAGTCTCTCTGTGGCCTCTGCCTCCTCTGGACTCTCTGCCTCCTTTGGTCTTTCTTTTGCCTCTGCCTCCTCTGGCCTCTCTGCCTCCTCTACTTCCTCTCGTCTCTTTGTGGCCTCTGCCTCCTCTGGTCTCTCTGTCTCCTCTGCCTCCTCTGGTCTCTCTGCCTCCTCTGGTCCTCTGTGGCCTCTGCCTCCTCTGGTCTGTCTGTGTCCTCTACCTCCTCTGCCTCCTCTGGTCTCTCTGTGTCCTCTGCCTCCTCTGGTCTGTCTGTGTCCTCTGCCTCCTCTGCCCTCTCTGTGGCCTCTTCCTCCTCTGGTCCATCTGTCTCCTCTGCATCCACTGGTCTCTTTTTGGCCTCTGCCTCCACTGCTCTGTTTGTGGCCTCTGCCTCCTCTAGTCTCTCTCTGGCCTCTGCCTCTTCTAGTCTCACTGCCTTCTCTGTCTCCTCTAGTCTCTCCGTGTTCTCTATCTGCTCTAGTCTCTCTGTTGCCTCTGCCTCCTGTGGTCTCTTTGTGGCCTCTGCCATCTCTGGTCTCTCTGCTTCCTCTGGTCTCTCTGTGGCCGCTGCCTCCTCTGGTCTCTCTGTGGCATCTGCCTTTTCTGGTCTTTCTGCCTCCTCTGCATCCTCTCATCTATCTGCCTCCTCTGGTCTCTCTGTCTTTCTGCCTGCTCTGATCTCTCGGTGGCCTCTGCCTCCTCTGGTCTCTGCCTTATTTCCTCCTCTGGTCACTCTGTGGCCTCTGCCTCCTCTGGTCTCTTTGTGGCCTCTGGCTCCTCTGGTCTCTCTGTCTCCCCTGCCTACACTGGTCTTTCTTTAGCCTCTGCCTCCTCTGGACTCTCTGCCTCCTCTGGTCTTTCTGTGGCCTCTGCCTCTTTTAGTCTCTCTGCCTCCTCTGCTTCCTCTCGTCTCTCTGTGGCCTCTGCCTCCTCTGGTCTCTCTTTGGCCTCTGCCTCCTTTGGTCTGTCTGTGTCCTCTGCCTCCTCTGTTCTCTCTGTGGCCTCTGCCTCCTCTGGTCACTCTGTCTCCTCTGCCTCCACTGGTCTCTCTGATGCCTCTGCCTCTACTGGTCTGTCTTTGGCCTCTGCCTCCTCTGGTCTCTCTCTGGCCTCTGCCCTCCTCTAGTCTCTTTGCCTTCTCTGTCTCCTCTAGTCTCTCTGTGGCCTCTGCCTCCTCTGGTCTCTCTGTCTCCTCTGCCTCCTCTGCTCTCTCTGTGGCCGCTGCCTCCTTTTTTGTCTCTCTGTGGCATCTGCCTTTTCTGGTCTCTCTGCCTCCTTCTCCTCTTCTGGTCTCTTTGTGGCCTTTGCCTCCTCTGGACTCTCTGCCTCCTCTGGACTTTCTGTGGCCTCTGCTTCCTCTTGTCTCCCTCCCCGTTACCTCCTCTGGCCTCCTCATCTGCAGTCTATTCATCTGCAAATTGCCAGTCTGTTCTACTCCACGTCTACAGTCAGTTCTAATAATTGTCTACTGTCTGTTCTTCTGCACATTTACAGTCTGTACTACTGCATTTCTACAGTCTGTTCTAATGCTCGACTACAGTCTGTCTGGGCCTTTAGCGCATACCCTTTATTGACCTTTTAAACCCCTTATCAATGTGGTAGCCTCGCCAACCTTTACCACACGCTTCCACGTACTGGGTTGAGAAAAAGGAGACCAGATTTCACTTGATCGGACCTCGGGAAGTGACCGCCAGCGCCCCCACTAGGGTGAATACATTGACAAAATGGGCATGTGGGAATCCCAAATTTATCACCCTGTCTCCTGGAGTAGCCCTGAATCACATATCCAAAGTGCAGAGCTCTAGAGCAACGGGGAAAAAAATGATGATCAAAAAGACAACTTTCTTGTCAGGGCCTATAGCTCGTACCCTTAGTTGACCTTTTGACCCCTTACCAATGTCGTAGCCTCTCCAAATTTTGCACGCTGGCTCCTGGGGCCACCCAGAACAACATATCAAAGGCTGCTGGCTTTATAGCAAAGGGAAAATGTTTCAGCCTCCAAAAGACACAGCCTATAACAGCTTCTGACCATTGACCCCTAAACATTTTTTGACCCCTTAACAATGTCGTAGCCTCTCCAAATTTTCAACGCTGGCTCCAGGGGACAAGCAGAACGACATATCAAAGGCGGCTGGCTCTAGAGTCAAGAGAAGAAAAATGATGACTAAAAAGACATCTCTCCTTTTTGGGCCTTTAGCGCATGCCCTTTTTAGACCTTTCGACCCCTTAACAATGTGGTAGCGTCTCCAAGTTTAACCACACGCTTCCACGTACTGTGTCGAGAAAAAGAAGACCTCATTTCTCTTGATCGGACCTCGGGAAGTGACCGCCAGTGCCCCCACTAGGGTGAATACATTGACAAAATGGGCATGTGGGAATCCCAAATTTTTCCCCCTGGCTCCTGGAATAGCCCTGAATCACATATCCAAAGCGCAGAGCTCTAGAGCAACGGGGAAAAAAATTATGATCAAAAAGACACCTTTCTTGTCAGGGCCTATAGCTCGTACCCTTAGTTGACATTTTGACCCCTTACCAATGTTGTAGCCTCTCTAAATTTTGCACGCTGGCTCCTGGGGCCACCCAGAACAACATATTAAAGGCTGCTGGCTTTAGAGCAAAGGCAAAAAGTTTCAGCCTACAAAAGACACACCCTATAACAGGGTTCTGACCAATGACCCCTGAACATTATTTGATCCCTTAACAATGTCGTAGCCTCTCCAAATTTTTAAACACTGGCTCCAGGGGCCACCCAGAACGACATAGGCAAGGCGGCTGGCTCTAGAGTCAAGGGAAGAAAAATGATTACTCAAAAGACCTCTCTCCTTTTTGGGCCTTTAGCGCATACCCTTTTTTGACCTTTCGACCCCTTAACAATGTGGTAGCCTCTCCAAACTTTGCCACAGGCTTCCACATACTGTGTCAAAAACAGGAGACCACATTTCACTTGATTTTCCTCGGGAAGTGACCGCCAGTGCCCCCCCTAGGGTGAATACATTGACAAAATGGGCATGTGGGAATCCTAAATTTTTCCCCCTGGCTCCTGGAGTAGCCCTGATACACATATCCGAAGCGCAGAGCTCTAGAGCAAAGAGGAAAAGAATTATGATCAAAAAGACACCTTTCTTGTCAGGGCATATAGCTCGTACCCTTAGTTGACCTTTTGACCCCTTACCAATGTCGTAGCCTCTCCAAATTTTGCACGCTGGCTCCTGGGGCCACCCAGAACGACATATCAAAGACGACATTTCACTTGATCGGACCTCAGGAAGTGACCGCCAGCATGCATTTATGTAATGTGTATATTCTGTTCTATTGGTCGAAAACAGTCTGTTCTAATGCCCAATTACATTCTTTACTACTCCACCTCTACAGTTTGTTCTACTGCTCCTCTACAGTCTGTTATACTGCATGTCTACAGTCTGTTCTAATGCCAGTCTAGAGTCTGTACTATTGATGCTCTGCAATCTGTTTTACTGCAAGTCTACATTCTGTTCAACTGCACCTCTACAGTCTGTTCTATGCGTCTACAGTCTGTTCTAATGCACATCTACAGTCTGTTTTAATGCCAGTCTAGAGTATGTACTACTGCTGCTCTGCAGTCTGTTTTACTGCAAGTCTACTTTCAGTTCTGCTGCATATCTACAATCTGTTCTAATGCACAGCTACAGTCTGTTCAACTGCAAGTCTACAGTCTGTACTACTACACCTCTACAGTCTGTTCTAAAGTATGTGTACAGTCTTTTCTACTACTCATGTACAGTGTCTTCTAATGCTCGTGTAAAGTCTCAACTACTGCACCTCTGAGGTATATTCTTCTGCACATCGTCAGTGTGTTCTACTGCACATCTACAGTCTGTTCTAATGGACATCTACAGTCTGTTCTAAAGCACGTCTATAGTCTGTTCTAATGCTCCACAGTCTATTCTTATGCAGGTCTTTAGTCTTTACTACTGCACATCTACAGTCTGTTCTAATGGACACCTACATTCTGTTCTAATGCTCATCTACAGTCTGTTCTATTGTACGTCTACAGTCTTTTCTAACTGCACATCAACAGTCTATTCTAATGCTCTTCTACAGTCTTTACAACTGCACCTCTACAGTCTGTTCTACTGCATGTCTACAGTCTGATCTAATTCCATTTTACAGTCTGCACTATTGCTCTACTGCAGTCTATTCTACTGCACTTCTACAGTCATTTTTCCTGCACATCTACAATCTGTTCTAATTGTCAGTCTGTTCGACAATCTAGAGTCTGTACTAATTCTGCTCTGAAGTCTGTTCAACTGCACATCTACAGTCTGTTCAACTGCACCTCTACAGTCTGTTCTATTGTATCTACAGTCTGTTCTACTGCGACTAAAGTCTGTTTAAATAAAGGTCTATAGTCTTTTCTAATGCACATCTACAGTCTGTTCTACTGGACGTCTACAGTCTGTTCTAATAATTGTCTAGAGTCTGTTCTACTGCACGTCTTCAGTCTGTTCTAATAATTGTCAACATTCTGTAATACTGAACCTCTACAGTCTCTTCTACTGCACCTCTACAGTCTGTTCTGGAGCATGTCTACAGTCTTTTCTAATACTCATCTACAGTCTGTTCTAATGCATGTCTATAGTCTGTTCTAATGCTCGTTCACAGTCTGTTCTAACGCAGGTCTTTAGTCTGAACTACTCCATATTTACAGTCTGTTCTCCTGGATGTGTACAGTCGGTTCTAATGCTCGTCTACAGTCTGTTCTATTGTCGTCTACAGTCTCTTCTAATGCACATCTACAGGCTGTTCAACTGCATGTATTCAGTCTGTTCTAATAATTGTCAACATTCTGTAATACTGCACCTCTACAGTCTGTTCTAAAGCATGTCTACAGTCTTTTCTAATACTCATCTACAGTCTGTTCTAATGCTCGTCTATAGTCTTTTTTAATGCTCGTCCACAGTCTGTTCTACGCAGGTCTTTAGTTTGTACTACTCCATATCTACAGTCTGTTCTCCTGGATGTGTACAGTCTGTTCTAATGCTTGTCTACAGTCTGTTCTATTGCGTCTACAGTCTCTTCTAATGCACATCTACAGGCTGTTCAACTGCACGTCTACAGTCTTTTCAACTGCATCTCAACAGTCTGTTCTAATGCCAGTTTACAGTCTGTACCTCTGCTCTACTGCAGTCTGTTCTACTGCACGTCTACAGTCTGTTTTACTGCACATCTACAGTCTGTTCTAATGCTCGTCTACAGTCTGTATTACTGCACCTCTACCGTCTGTTCTAAAACATGTCTAGAGTGTTTTCTAATACTCATATACAGTCTGTTCTAATGCTCCTCTACAGTCAGTTCTAAAGCCAATCTAGTGTCTGTATTACTGCTGCTCTGAAGTCTGTTCAACTGCAGCTCTACAGTCTGTTCTAATGCTCATCTACGGTCTGTTCTACTGCACGTCTACAGTTTCTTTTAATAAACGTCTACAGTCTGTTCTGCACATTTACAGTCTGTACTACTGCACTTCTACAGTCATTTCAAATGCTTGTCTACAGGTTGTATTACTGTACCTCTACAGTCTGTTCTAAAGCATGTCTACAGTGTTTTCTAATACTCATATACAGTCTGTTCTTATGCTTGTCTACAGTTTGTACTACTGCACCCCTACAGTCTATTCTTCTGCACATTGTCAGTTTTTTCTACTGGACGTTTACAGTCTGTTCTAATGCTCATCTAAAGTCTGTTCTACTGCACATCTATAGTCTGTTGTAATAATTGTCTACATTTTGTACTACTGCTTCTTACAGTCTTTTCTACTGCGCATCTACAGTCACTTCTAATGCAGGTCTACAGTTTATACTTCTGCACATCTACAGTCTGTTCTAATGCCCAATAAAAGTCTTTACTACTCCACCTCTACAGTCTGTTCTACTGCATGTCTACAGTCTGTTCTACTGCACGTCTACAGTCTGTTCTATTGTACGTCTACAGTCTCTTCTAATGCACATCTACAGTCTGTTCTAATGCACATTTACAGTCTGTTCCTATGCAAGTATACAGCCTGTACTACTGCTCAACAACAGTCTGTTCTACTGCACGTCTACAGTCTGTTCTACTGCACCTCTACATTCTGTTGTAAAGCATTTCTAGTAGTGTTTTCGAATACTCATATACAGTCGGTTCTACTGCTCGTCTACAGTCTGAACTACTGCACCTCTATAGTCTGTTCTAAAGCATGTCCACAGTGTTTTCTAATACTCATATACAGTCTGTTCTAATGCTCATCTACAGTCTGTACTACTGCACCTCTACAGTCTATTCTTCTGCAGATTGTCAGTCTATTCTACTGGACGTTTAAAGTCTGTTCTAATGCTCGTCTACAGTCTGTACAACTGCACCTCTACAGTCTGTTCTAAAGCATGTCTAGAGTGTTTTCTAATACTCATATACAGTCTGTTCTAAAACTCGTCTACAGTCAGTTCTAAAGCCAATCTAGTGTCTGTACTACTGCTGCTCTGAAGTCTCTTCAACTGCAAGACTACAGTCTGTTTAATTGCACCTCTACAGTCTGTTCTAATGCCAGTTTACAGTCTGTACTATTGCTCTACTGCAGTCTGTTCTACTGCATGTCTACAGTCTGTTTTACTGCACATCTACAGTCTTTTCTAATGCACATCTACAGTCTGTTCTAATGTAAGTCTACAGTCTGAACTATAGCAGCTCTACAGTCTGTTCTAAAGCATGTCTACAGTGTTTTCTAATACTCATCTACGGTCTGTTCTACTGCACGTCTACAGTCTGTTTTAATAAATGTCTACAGTCTGTAGTACTGCACCTTTACAGTCTGTTGTAAAGCATTTCTAGTATTGTTTTCTAATACTCATATACAGACTGTTCTAATGCTTGTCTACAGTCTGAACTACTGCAGCTCTACAGTCTGTTCTAAAGCATGTCTACAGTGTAATCTGATACTCATATACAGTCTGTTCTAATGCTTGTCTACAGTTTGTACTACTGCACCTCTACAATCTATTCTTCTGCACATTGTCAGTCTGTTCTACTGGACATTTACAGTCTGTTCTAATGCTCGTCTAAAGTCTGTTCTACTGCACGTCTACAGTCTGTTCTAATAATTGTCTACATTCTGTACTACTGCTTATTACAGTCTTTTCTACTGCGCATCTACAGTCACTTCTAATGCAGGTCTACAGTCTATACTACTGCACATCTACAATCTGTTCTATTGCTTGTCTACAGTCTGTTCAAATGCCCAATAAAAGTCTTTACTACTCCACCTCTACAGTCTGTTCTACTGCATGTCTACAGTCTTTTCTACTGCACGTCTTCAGTCTGCTCTATTGCAAGTCTACAGTCTGTTCTATTGCACGTCTACAGTCTGTTATGATAAACGTCTACAATCTGTTCTACTACACATCTACAGTCTGTACAACTGCACCTCTACTGTCTGTTCTACTGCATGTCTACAGTCTTTTCTAATACTCATGTACAGTCTGTTCTAATGCTCGTTTAAAGTCTCAACTACTGCACCTCTACGGTCTATTCTTTTGCACATAGTCAGTTTGTTCTAATGCTCGTCCACAGTCTGTTCTAATGCAGATCTTTAGTCTGTACTACTGCACATCTACAGTCTGTTCTACTGGACGTCTACAGTCTGTTCTAATGCTCGTCTACAGTCTGTTCTACTGCACATCTACAGTCTGTTCTAATGCACATTTACAGTCTGTTCAACTGCACGTATACCGTCTTCTTCAACTGCACCTCAACAGTCTGTTCTAATGCCAGTTTACAGTCTGTTCCTCTGCTCTACTGCACTCAGTTTTACTGCACATCTACAGTCTTTTCTATTGCACATCTACAGTCTGTTCTAATGCTCGTCTACAGTCTGTTCTAATGCCAGTTTACAGTCTGTACTACTGCTCTACTGCAGTCTATTCTGCTGCACGTCTACAGTCTGTTTTACTGCATATCTCCAATCTGTTCTAATTGTCAGTATGTTCTACTGGACATTTACAGTCTAATCTAAAGCTCGTCTACAGTCTGTTCTAAAGCCAATCTAGAGACTGTACAACTGCTGCTCTGAAGTCTGTTCAACTGCACCTCTACAGTTTGTTCTACTACAGGTCTACAGTCTGTTTTAATAATTTTCTATATTCTGTACCGCTGCTTCTTACAGTATTTTCTACTGTGCATCTACAGTATCTTCTAATGCAGGTCTACAGTCTATACTACTGCACATCTACAATCTGTTCTATTGCTTGTCTACAGTCAGCTCTAATGCGCAATAAAAGTCTTTACTACTCCAGCTCTACAGTCTGTTCTACTGCATGTTTATAGTCTGTTCTACTGCATGTCTTCAGTCTGCTCTATTGCAAGTCTACAGTCTGTTTAACTGCACCTCTTTAGTTTGTTCTAAAGCATGTCTAGAGTATTTTCTAAAACTCATATACAGTCTGTTCTAATGCTAGTCTACAGTCTGAACTACTGAATCTTTACAGTCTATTCTTCTGCACATCGTCAGTCTGTTCTACTGGACATCTACAGTCTGTTCTAATGCATATCTACAGTCTGTTCTAAAGCAAGTCTACATTCTGTTCTACTGTACGTCTACTATAGTCTGTTCTGATAATTGTCGACATTTTGTGCTACTGCATCTCTACAATTTGTTTTACTTCACAACTACAGTATGTTCTAATGCACGTCCATTGTCTGTTCTAATGCTCGTCCAAAGTCTGCTCTATTGCAGGTCTTTAGTCTGTAATACTGCAAATCTACGGTCTGTTCTACTGGACGTCTACAATCTGTTCTGATAAACGTTCACAGTCTGTTCTACTACACATCTACAGTCTCTACTACTGCAGGTCTACAGTCTGTTCTAATGCTCGTCTACAGTCTGTTCTATTGTACGTCTACAGTCTGTTCTAATGCTCATCTACAGTCAGTTCTAAAGCCAATCTAGAGTCTGTACTACTGCTTCTCTGAAGTCTGTTCAACTGCAAGTCTACAGTCTGTTCAACTGCACCTTTACAGTCTGTTCTAATGCCATTTTACAGTCTGTACTACTGCTCTACCGCAGTCTGTTCTACTGCATGTCTACAGTCTGTTTTACTGCACATCTACAGTCTGTTCTAATGCAAGTCTACAGTCTGTACTACTGCTTGTCTACAGTTTGTTCTACTGCACATCTACAGTCTGTTCTAATAGCGTCTACAGTCTGTTCTAACTGCACCTCTACAGTCTGTTCTAATGCCATTTTACAGTCTGTACTACTGCTCTACCGCAGTCTGTTCTACTGCATGTCTACAGTCTGTTTTACTGCACATCTACAGTCTGTTCTAATGCAAGTCTACAGTCTGTACTACTGCTTGTCTACAGTTTGTTCTACTGCACGTATACAGTCTGTTCTAATAAACGTCTACAGTCTGTTCAACTGCACCTCTATAGTCTGTTCTAATGCAAGTCTACATTCTGTACTACTGCTTGTCTATAGTTTGTTCTACTGCACGTCTACAGTCTGTTCTAATAAATATCTACAGTCTGTTCTACTGCACATCTACAGTCTCTACTACTGCACTTCTAAAGTCTGTTCTAATGCACATCTACAGTCTGTTCTAATGCAAGTCTGCAGTCTTTACTACTGCTTATCTATGGTCTATTCTAATGCAGGTCTACAGTCTCTTCTAATAAACGTCTACAGTCTGTTCTACTGCACATCTACAGTCTGTAATACTGCACTTCTACAGACTGTTCTAATGCTCGTCTACAGTCTGTATTACTGCACCTCTACAGTCTGTTCTAAAGCATGTCTAGAGTGTTTTCTTATACTCAAATACAGTCTGTTCTAATGCTCGTCTACCGTCTGAACTACTGCACCTCTACAGTCTGTTCTAAAGCATGTCTATAATGTTTTTTAATTCTGATATACAGTCTGTTCTAATGCTCGTTTACAGTCTGAACTACTGCACTTCTAAAGTCTGTTCTAAAGCATGTCTAGAGTGTTTTCTAATACTCATACAGTCTGTTCTAATCCTCGTCTACAGTCTGTACAACTGCACCTCTAGAGTCCGTTCGAAAGCATGTCTACAGTGTTTTCTAATACACATATACAGTCTGTTCTAATGCTCATGTACAGTCTGTAGTACTGCACCTCTACAGTCTATTCTTCTGCACATTGTCAGTCTGTTCTACTGGACATTTACAGTCTGTTCTAATGCCAGTTTACAGTCTTTACTTCTGCTCTACTGCAGTCTGTTCTACTGCCTGTCTACAGTCTGTTTTACTGCACATATACAGTCTGTTTTAATGCACATCTACAGTCTGTTCTAATGCAAGTCTACATTCTGTACTACTGCTCACCTACAGTCTGTTCTACTACACGTCTACAGACTGTTCTGATAAACTTCTACAGTCTGTTCTACTGCATATCTACAGTTTCTACTATTGCACTTCTAAAGTCTGTTCTAATGCACATCTACAGTCTGTTCTAATGCAAGTCTAAAGTCTGTACTACTGCATATCTACGGTCTATTCTACTGCAGGTCTACAGTCTGTACTACTGCACCTCTACAGTGTGCACCTCTACACTACTACATTTCTACAGTCTGTTCTAAAGCATGTCTAGAGTGTTTTCTAATACTCATATACAGTCTATTCTAATAATCGTCTACAGTCTGTACTAATGCACCGCTAAAGTCTATTCTTCTGAAGCACTGTGAGTCTGTTCTACTGCAAGTCTACAGTCTGTTCTAATAATTTTCTACAGTCCGTTCTACTGCACGTCTACAGTCTTTTCTAATAATTATCGACATTCTGTACTACTGCCCCTTACAGTCTTTTCTACTGCGCATCTACAATCTGTTCTAATACACGTCTAAAGTCTGTTCAAATGCTCATCCACAGTCTGTTCTAATGCAATCTGTACGACCAGACATCTATTGTTCCTTTCTATTGCTTGAATATAGTCTGTTTTAATGCCCAATAACAGTCTTTACTACTCCAGCTCTTCTGTTTGTTCTACTGCTCCTCTACAGTGTGTTCTACTGCATGTCTACAGTCTGTTCTAATGCACAGCTACAGTCTGTTCAACTAGAGGTCTACAGTCTGTTCTACTGCATGACTATAGTCATTTTTTTAATAAACGTCTACAGTCTCTTCTAATGCACATCTACAATCTGTTCTATTGCACATCTACAGTGTCTTCTACTAGACGTCTACAGTCTGTTCTAATAATTGTCAAGATTCTGTACAACTGCACCTCTACAGTCTCTTCTACTGCACATCTACAGTCTGTTTTAATGGTCCTCTATGATCGTGTATAGTCAGTTCTAAAGCCATTCTACAGTCTGTACTACTGCTGCTCTACAGTCTGTTCAACTGCACCTCCATAGTCTGTTCTATTGCAAGTCTACATTCTAATCTACTTTTCGTCTACACTCTGTTGTACTGCACGACTATAGTCTCTTTTATTAAACGTCTACAGTCTGTTCTATTTCAAGTCTACATTCTAATCTACTGTTCGGCTACAGTCTGTTCTACTGGACAACTAACCCTAACCCTAACAATTAGAACAGATTGTAGATGTGCAGTTCAACAGACTGTAAGACATGCAGTAGATAAGACTGCAGTAGAGCAGCAGTACAGACTGTAAATTGACATTAGAACAGACTGTAGACATGCAGTAGAACAGACTGTAGACATGCAGTAGAACAGACTGTAGAAGTGCGGTTGTACAGACTGTAGACGAGATTAGAACAGACTGTAGTTGTTCAGTAGAAGAGACTGTAGAGGTGCAGTAGTACAGAATGTTGACAATTATTATAACAAACAGTAGACATGCAGTAAAACAGACTCTAGACAATTATTAGAACAGACTGTAGATGAGCATTAGAACTAACTGTAGATGTGCATTAGAAGAGACTGTAGACCTTTAATAAAACAGACTATAGTCGTTCATTAGAACAGACGTAGATGTGGAGTAGTAAAGAATTTTATTGGGCATTAGAACAGACTGTATTCAAGCAATAGAACAGACTATAGATGTGCATCAGAACAGACTGTGGAGGAGCATTAGAACGGACTGTAGACATGCAGTAGAACAGACCGTAGATGAGCAGTAATACAGACTGTAGACTTGCATTAGAACATACTGTAGATGAGCATTAAAACAGACTTTAGAAGTGCAGTAGTAGAGCCTGTAGATGTGCAGTAGAACAAACTGTAGACGTTTATTAGAACAGACTGTAGACGTGCAGTAGAACAGACTGTACATGAGTATTAGAAAAGACTGTAGACATGCTTTAGAACAGACTGTAGAGGTGCAGTAGTACAGAATGTTGACAAATATTAGAACAGACTGTAGACGTGCAGTAGAAGAGACTCTAGACAATTATTAGAACAGACTGTAGACATCCAGTAGAACAGACTGTAGACGTACAATAGAACACACTGTAGAGGTGCAGTTAAAGAGACTGTAGATGTGCAGTTGAACATACTTCAGAGCAGCAGTAGTACAGACTCTAGATTGGCTTTAGAACAGACTCTAGACAAGCATTAGAATAGACTGTAAACATCCAGTAGAAAAGACTGACAATTAGAACAGACTGTGGACGAGCATTTGAACAGAATATAGACGTGCATTAGAACAGACTATAGATGTAAAGTAGAAGAGACTGTAGAAGTGCAGTAGTACAGAATTTCAACAATTATTAGAAAAGACTGTAGACGTGCAGTAGAACGGACTGTAGACAATTATTAGAACAGACTGTAGACTTGCAGTAGAAGAGACTGACAATGCTTCAGAAGAATAGACTTTATAGGTGCATTAGTACAGACTGTCGGCAGTATTAGAACAGACTGTTTATGAGTATTAGAATAGATTGTAGAATTGCATTAGAACAGACTGTAGACATGCAATAGAACAGACTGTAGAGTTGCAGTTGAACAGACTTTAGACGTACAGTTGAACAGATATCAGAGCAGCAGTAGTACAGACTCTAGATTTACTTTAGAACAGACTGTAGACGAGCATTAGAAATGACTGTAAAAGTCCAGTAGAACAGACTGACAATGTGCAAAAAATAGACTCTAGAGGTGCAGTAGTATTGAGTGTACATGAGCATTAGAACAGACTGTATATGAGTATTAGAAAACACTGTAGACATGCATTATACCAAACTGTAGAGGTGCATTTGTACAGACTGTAGACGAGCATTAGAACAGACTGTATATGAGTATTAGAAAACTTTCTAGAAATGCTTTAACAGAATGTAGAGGTGCAGTAATACAGACTGTAGACGAGCATTAGAACAGACTGTAGAAGTGCAGTAGTACAGACTGTAGAAGTGCAGTAGAACAGACTGTAGACAAGCATTAGAACAGACTGACAATGCTTCAGAAGAATAGACTTTAGAGATGCATTAGTACAGACTGTAAACAAGTATTAGAACAGACTGTATATGAGTATTAGAATAGATTGTAGACATGCTTTAGAAGAGACTGTAGAGGTGCAGTAGTACAGACTGTAGACAAACAGTAGTACAGATTATAGACTTGCATTAGAACAGACTGTAGATGTGCATTAGAATAGACTGTAGACGTACAATAGAAGTGACTGTAGAGGTGCAGTTGAACAGATTGTAGACGTGCAGTTGTACAGACTTCAGAGCAGCAGTCGTACAGACTTTAGATTTGCTTTAGAACAGATTGTAGGCGAGCATTACAACAGACTGTAAACGTCCAGTAGAAGAGACTGACAATGTGCAGAAGAATAGACTCTAGAGGTGCAGTAGTACAGACTGTATATTTGTATTAGAAAACACTCTAAACATGCTTTAGAACAAACTGTAGAGGTGCAGTAATAAAGACTGTAGACGAGCATTTAAATAAAGACTGTAGATGTGCAGTAAAACAGACTATAGACATGCAGTAGAAGAGACTGCAGTAGAGCAATAGTACAGACTGTAAACTGGCATTAGAAGAGACTGTAGAAGTGCAGTAGAACAGACTGTAGATGTGCAGTAGTACAGACTGTAGAGCGTTTATTAGATCAGACTGTAGACCTGCAGTAGAACAGACCGTAGATGAGCATTAGAATAGACTTTAGAAGTGCAGTAGTAAAGACTCTAGACTAGCAATAGAACAGACTGTAGACCTGCACTAGAACAGAATGTAGAGGAGAAGTAGAACAAACTGTAGAGGTGGAGTAGTAAAGACTTTTATTGGGCATTAGAACAGACTGTATTCGAGCAATAGAACAGACTATAGATGTGCATTAGAACAGAATGCATTAGAACAGACTGTGGACGAGTATTTGAACAGACTATAGACGTGTTTTAAAACAGACTGTAAATGTCCAGTAAAACAGACTAACGATGCTGCAGAAGAATAGAATTTAAAAGTCCGTTAGTAGAGACTGTAGACGAGTATTATAACAGACTGTATAAGAGTATTAGAATAGACTGTAGACATGCTTTAGAACAGACTGTAGAGGTGCAGTAGTACAGACTGTACACGAAAAGTAGTACAGACTGTTGACTTGCATTTGAACAGACTGTAGATGTGCATTAGAACAGAATGTAGACATACAATAGAACAGACGTAGAGGTGCAGTTGAACAGACTATAGACATGCAGTTGAACAGACTTCAGAGCAGCAGTAGAACAGACTCTAGACTGGCTTTAGAACAGACTGTAGACAAGCTTTAGAAATGACTGTAAAGCGTCCAGTTGAACAGACTGACAATGTGCGGAAGAAAAGACTCTAGAGGTGCTGTAGTACAGACTGTAGGTGAGCATTAGAACAGACTGTATATGAGTTTTACAAAACACTGTAGACATGCTTTAGAACAAACTGAAGAGGTGCAGTTGGGTAGACGAGCATTAGAACAGACTGTATATGAGTATTAGAAAACACTCTAGACATTCTTTAGAACAGACTGTAGAAGTGCAGTAATACAGACTGTAAACGAGCTATAGAACAGACTGTAGAAGTGCAGTAGTATAGACTGTAGATGAGCAGTAGAAAAGACTGTATACGTTTATTAGAACAGACTGTAGAAGTGCAGTAGAACAGACTGTAGACAAGCAGTGGTACAGACTCTAGACTTGCATTAGAACAGACTGTAGATGTGCATTAGAACAGACTGTAGATGTTCAGTAAAACTGAATGTAGACATGCAGTAGAACAGACTGCAGTACAGCAATAGTACAGACTGTAAACTGGCATTAGAACAGACTGTAGAGCTCCAGTTGAACATACTGTAGACTTGCAGTTGAACAAACTTCAGAGCAGCAGTAGTACAGACTCTAGATTTGGCTTTAGAACTGACTGTAGACGAGCATTAGAACAGACTGTAAACGTCCAGTAGAACAGACTGATAATATGCAGAAGAAAAGACTGTAGAGATGGAGTAGTACAGACTGTAGACGAGCATTAGAACAGACTGTAGACCTGTAGTAGAACAAACCGAAGATTAGCAGTAGTACAGACTGTAGGCTTGCATTAGAACAGACTGTAGATGTGCAGTAGGACAGACTGTAGGCGAACATTAGAATAGGCTGTAAAAGTCCAGTAGAACAGACTGACAATGTGCAGAAGAACAGACTGTAGAGGTGCAGTAGTACAGACTGTAGACGAGCATTAGAACAGACTGTATTTGAGTATTAGAAAACACTGTAGACATGCTTTAGAACAGACTATAGAGGTGCAGAAGTTCAGACTGTAGATGACCATTAGAACAGACTGTATATGAGTTTTAGAAAACACTCTAGACATGCTTTACAACAGACTGTAGAGGTGCAGTAATACAGACTGTAGACGAGCATTAAAAAAGACTGTAGAAGTGCAGTAGTACAGACTGTAAATGTGCAGAACAGACTGTAGACGTTTATTAAAACAGATTGTAGACGTGCAGTAGAACAGACCGTAGATGTGCATTAGAACAGACTGTAGATGTGCAGTAAAACAGACTGTAGACATGCAATAGAACAGACTGCAGTAAAGCAATAGTACAGATTGTAAACTGGCATTAGAACAGAGGTGCAGTTGAACAGACTGTAGACTTGCAGTTGAACAGACTGTAGACAAGCAGTAGTATATACTGTAGACTTGCATTAGAACAGACTGTAGATGTGTATTAGAACAAACTGTAGACATACAATAGAAGAAACTGTAGAGATGCAGTTTAGCAGACTGTAGACATACAGTTGTACAGACTTCAGTGCAGCAGTAGTACAGACTCTAGATTGGCTTTAGAACAGACTGTAGACGATCATTAGAACAGAATGTATTTAAGTATTAGAAAACACTGTAGACATGCAATAGAACAGACAGTAGAGGTGCAGTTGTACAGACTGTAGATGAGCATTAGAACAGAATGTATTTAAGTATTAGAAAACACTGTAGACATGCTTTAGAACAGACAGTAGAGGTGCAGTTGTACAGACTGTAGATGTGCAGTAGAACAGACTGTAGACGTGCAGTAGAAGAGACTATAAATGAGCATTAGAATAGACTTTAGAAGTGCAGTAGTACAGACTGTAGAAGTGCAGTAGAACAGACTGTAGATGTGCAGTAGAACAGACTGTAGACGTTTATAAGAACAGACTATAGATGTGCAGTAGAACAAACTGTAGATGTGCAGTAGAACAGACTGACGATGTGCAAAAGAATAGACTGTAGAGGGCAGTAGTTGAGACTTTACACGAGCATTAGAACAGACAGTACATGAGTATTAGAAAAGACTGTAGACATGTTTTAGAACAGACAGTAGAGTTCCAGTAGTACAGACTCTAGACGACCATTAGAACAAACTGTAGATATGCAGTAGAAGAGACTGTAAAGGTGCAGTAGTACAGAAAGTTAACAATTATTAAAAGAGACTGTAGGAGTGCAGTAAAACAGACTCTAGACAATAATTAGAACAGACTGTAGACATCCAGTAGAACAGACTGTAGATGTGCATTAGAGGAGACTGTAGACGTTTATTAAAAGAGGCTATAGTCGTGCAGTAGAACAGACTGTAGTGGTGCAGTTGAACAGACTGTAGACGTGCAGTTAAACATACTTCAGAGCAGCAGTAGTACAGACTCTAGATTGGCTTTAGAACAGACTGTAGACAAGCATTAGAACAGACTGTAAACGTCCAGTAGAACAGACTGACAATGTGCAGAAGAATAGACTGTAGAGATGCAGTAGTACAGACTGTAGAAGCGCATTAGAACAGACTGTATATGAGTATTAGAAAACACTCTAGACATGCTTTAGAACAGATTGTAGAGGTGCAGTAGTTCAGACTATAGACGAGCATTAGAACAGACTGTAGATGTGCAGTAGAAGAGACTGTATAGGTGCAGTAGTACAGACTGTCGACAATTATTAGAAAAGACTATAGACGTGCAGTAGAACGGACTGTAGACAAATATTAGAACAGACTGACAATGCTTCAGAAGAATAGACTTTAGAGATGCATTAGTACAGACTGTAAACAAGTATTAGAATAGACTATATATGAGTATTAGAATAGATTGTAGACATGCTTTTGAAGAGACTGTAGAGGTGCAGTAGTACAGACTGTAGAAGAGCAGTAGTACAGATTATAGACTTGCATTAGAACAGACTGTAGATGTGCATTAGAATAGACTGTAGACGTACAATAGAAGTGACTGTAGAGGTGCAGTTGAACAGACTGTAGACGTGCAGTTGTACAGACTTCAGAGCAGCAGTCGTACAGACTTTAGATTTGCTTTAGAACAGACTGTAGGCGAGCATTACAACAGACTGTAAACGTCCAGTAGAAGAGACTGACAATGTGCAGAAGAATAGACTCTAGAGGTGCAGTAGTACAGATTGTATATTTGTATTAGAAAACACTCTAAACATGCTTTAGAACAAACTGTAGAGGTGCAGTAATAAAGACTGTAGACAAGCATTATAATAAAGACTGTAGATGTGCAGTAAAACAGACTATAGACATGCAGTAGAAGAGACTGCAGTAGAGCAATTTACAGACTGTAAACTGGCATTAGAAGAGACTGTAGAAGTGCAGTAGTACAGACTGTAGATGTGCAGTAGAACAGACTGTAGATGAGCAGTAGTACAAACTGTAGACTTGCATTAGAACAGACTGTAGATGTGCATTAGAGCAGACTGTAGATATGCAGTAGACCAGACTGTAGACGTTTATCAGAACAGACTGTAGACGTGCAAAAGAACAGACCATAGATGAGCAGTAAAACAGACTATAAACTTGCATTAGAACAGACTGTAGAACTGACTGTAGACGAGCATTAGAACAGACTGTAAACGTCCAGTAGAAGAGACTGACAATGTGCAGAAGAATAGATTGTAGAGATGCAGTAGTAAAGACTGTAGACGAGCTTTAGAACAGACTGTATATGAGTATTAGAAAACACTCTAGACATACTTTAGAACAGACTGTAGAAGTGCAGTAGTTCAGACTGTAGATGAGCATTAGAACAGACTCTATATGAGTATTAAAAAAACACTCTAGACATGCTTTAGAACAGATTGTAGAGGTGCAGTAATACAGACTATCGACTTGCATTAGAAAAGACTGTAGATGTTCATTAGAACAGACTTTAGTAGAGCAGTAGTACAGACTGTAAACTGGCATTAGAACAGACTTTAAAGGAGCAGTTGACCAGACTATAGACGTGCAGTTGAAAAGACTTCAGAGCAGCAGTAGTACAGACTCTAGATTGGCTTTGGAACTGACTGTTGACGAGCAATAGAACAGACTCTAAACGTCAAGTAGAACAGGCTGACAATGTGCAGAAGAATAGACTGTAGAGATGCAGTAGTACAGACTGTAGACGAGCATTAGAACAGACTGTATATGAGTATTAGAAAACACTGTAGACATGCTTTGGAACAGACTGTAGAAGTGCATTAGAACAGACTGTAGATGTGCAGTAAAACAGACTGTAGACATGCAGTAGAACAGACTGCAGTAGAGCAATAGTACAGATTGTAAACTGGCATTAGAACAGACTGTAGAGGTGCAGTTGAACAGACTGTAGACTTGCAGTTGAACAGACTGTAGACAAGCAGTAGTATATACTGTAGACTTGCATGTTACGACCCCTTCCCCTCTGGTCGTAATGGAGAATCTGTCGATCATGTTTACATGTTTGTGCGCAGGTGAAGCTGTGGGCGTTTGACGTATTGCGTGGAGCGCCAGGGCCCGACGCTCCACGACTATTTAAGACCCCGCCTACAGCTGATTTCTGGCTCTCTCTCTCCTCAGGTTGTCGTCGTGGCAGCACCACCTTTTCTTTTGTTTGTTCTTTGGTTTGGCATCATACAACACTACACATATCATTAACACTCCAACCAAACACGCCTCTACACTACTGATTACTGATACACACACTTCATTCCAATTTAAAAATATTCTTAGTTAACTTTATCTTAAAATAAAAGCACTATATTTGGTTATTTGTTTGTGTGGCGTCCTATTTTGTCATGGCCTTGAGCCGGGTTATGACAAATTGGGGGCTCGTGCCGTTTAGTTTTGTTGTGTAGTTTGTAGCCTTTGTATTAGTTTTGTATTGGGGACGTCTTTGTTGTTTTTGTTTGTTGTTCGTTTAAAGTGTGTTATTTTTATATAGCCGGCTGTGCTTACTGGACCAGTGCTTGGTGCATTGGAATGTTTGCTTAGCCATGCTGTATTTGTGCCCAGGTGGTTAGTATTTCGTAATTGTAGCCTAGATTGGTGCACGTTTGGTTGGGACTCGTCGTCCTCTGTGCGTAATGTTTGGAGAGCGTACAGCATGCTGCGGCTCCTTTGTTATCAGTTTACTGTGGCGGTAAACTTTTGTTGAGGCTGAAACGAGGAAAACGGAATTTGACGTCTTTTGGGTAAGGTAAATAATGATTTTGTTTTGTTGCGTAGTTTGTTGTGTAGAAAATGTGTAAAAGCACGTTTTATTGGTGAAGTTGAGAGAGACTTTAAATTGCATCAGGTGGGGTGAGCAGCCACAAGCTCGTCGATGCGTAAAAGATCTTATGGTGTGGAGTAATTCCTTGTAGGCTTAAGCGGCGTTCCCCTTTGGGTCCGTCGGGCTGGGGGGTAGTGTTGCGGTGAACGTGGTTAAAGCTTTGCTTGGGAGCGCATCCGTGGTGTGTAGATGGTTGCTAGCGTGCTAGTCGCCTTTCTAACCCATCGGGCTGTAGCGCGTAAAAACCCACCATATGTGGCCGCATGAAGACTAGGGGGGAGCTTATGTAGCTGGTTTTGCGTTAGTCTAGCGGGAGAACTCTATCACCGAGGCTTTAGCCTCAAGTGCGCACGGGAAGTTTTGGGGTGCTGTTTAACATTACCTGAGTGCATTTCGTGGTCTTTATTTATTTGAGTGACAATGAGTGACATTGCTGCATTTATTGCTGAGCCTAATTTGAAAAGTTTTGGCAAACTAAGGAAAGAACAATTGTTAGAACTTGTTGATTATTATGGTGTGGAATTGGAAGGAGAGAATCCCAAAAAAGTGGTCATTCAGGCCGCAGTGAAATTGAAATTAATAAACATGGGATTGTTAATTGAAGAGGAGCAGACTGACCCAGTAAAAATTTCTGTCTCAACTCAAGGTTTGACTTTTCAGCAGCAAAAGGAACTTTTCCAAATGCAGTTGGAACATGACAGATTTAAACATGAATCTATGTTGAGGAATCAAGTGGAAATGGAAAGGCTTCGCCAACAGCGTGAGGAAGTTCATGGACGTCGGCATTTGGAGAATATGGGCGAAAGTGGCTCACGCCTTGATGTGAGTAATCTACGGTGGTTACCACCATTTAATGAGAAGGACCCAGACACATTTTTTTTGTTGTTTGAACGTGTGAGTAAAGCTAAAATTTGGACTGACGCTGAATGCGCAATTATACTTCAGTCAGTGTTAACGGGAAAAGCGCAGCAAGCGTATGCTTCTTTGAGTGAGCAGGATTGTTCTAGTTATGAAAAAATTTTTAAGAACATTTGAGCTTTCACCAGAAGCTTATAAGCTACGTTTTAGGTCGTGGGAAAAGAAAAATGGCCAAACATATGTTGAGTTTGCAAGAGATTTAATAACTCATTTTAAACGCTGGTTAATGGCCTTAAATGTAGTTAAATTTGATGAGCTGTGTGACTTAATGATATTGGAACAGTTTAAGAACGTGCTTCCTGAATGTTTAGCCACTTATGTCAACGAAAGAAAAGTGTGTACTGCTTCAGAGGCAGCCGTTTTAGTGGATGAATATGTGTTAATTCATAAGAACGGTATTCAAGCACGCACGGTTGTGCGAGGGGAGCTTGGCTCTAAAGGAAACACTCATACGGTCTCATTTGAGGAGTCTCGTTTTGGAAAATTTAAAATGATAGATTTGACAAATTATGTCCCGTTTTTGACCCAAATAAAATTTGTAATTATTGTCATGACAAAGGACATTGGAAGTTTGATTGTCCAATACTGAAAGGTAAAAATAAAACATCAAAAGCAAACGTGAGGCCTGTTGCATTCGCTTCGCCGGTTGAAAACTTAACTATGTGTGAAAATATTACACAGGCTCCATGTGAACCAAAGGTGCTAGCATCTTATGCTCCGTTTATCAGAGAAGGTTTCTTGTCACTGGGAAAAAATGGCACTAAGGTTCGGTCAAAATTCTGCGGGATACTGGAGCCTATGACTCATTTGTGGTTTGCTCCGTGTTACCGTTTAACCCCGATACCGCTACTGGTGACTATATACTCAGTCGGGGCATGGGTTTGACAGTGTTACCTATCCCGTTACATCGAATGGTTTTGGAGTGTGAGCTTGTGTGCGGTGAAGTGTCTGTGGGCGTGCGCCCAGCGCTGCCAATACATGGTATTCATTTTATTCTCGGTAATGGCTTGGCAGGTAGCCGCGTCTGGTCAGATGCACCGTCTTCATCGGATGTTAGTAGTTTGTCTGTGTCGGATAGCTCAAACCAGTTACTGAAAGGGCATTTGGGTTTACCTGTGGTGACCATGAGCTCGCCTGTTAGCCCGCAGAGCTCCTGTGCATTATTTGAAACCGAGGTATTCCCTGTCTGTGCTGTGACACGCGCAATGCGTAAGGCAGAACTGGATACACCTTCTAACAGTAATCTGGATAATGTTCTGTCGTTGACAGATTTTCCTTTGAATGTGTCTCAGAAAGAGCTGGTTCAGGAACAGAGAACTGATCCTACACTAACAGAAGCACTTGGTCTTGTAGAGTCTGCTAATGAGATAGACAGTATGGCTACTGGTTATTTTACCATTGATTCTCTGGTTTTGGCGCACGAGGATGGTGTCCCAGAGCCTGATGAAAGTTTGTTGTGTGGTCGTTTGAAAAACTCTGAATCTTTGCAGAAATTGGAAAGTTTGTTATCTCACTTGTCTGCTGTAGAAAGCAACGAGTTGGCAAAACTGATTAGAAAATATCCAATGCTTTTGGTGATGTGCCTTCCGAACAACGTGGATTGAACATGACATTGATGTCAATGATGCAAGACCAATTAAGCAGCGGTTTTATCGCATGGCCCCTGCAAAGTTAAAGTATCTTGATGCTGAAATTGATTATATGATTCAAAATAACATTGCAAAACCATCTTCATCTAGTTGGGCTTCTCCGTGTATTTTGGTACCGAAATCCGATCAGACACCACGGTTTTGCACAGATATGAGGAAGGTGAATTCAGTGACAAAATCTGATTCTTTTCCTTTGCCTCGAATGGATGACTGCATAGACAGAGTTGGTTCAGCTAAATACGTGTCAAAATTTGATCTATTGAAGGGCTATTGGCAAGTGCCATTGTCAACGCCGCAAGAAATTGCTGCTTTTGTTACATCGTCTGGCCTGTATTCTTATACAGTCATGCCCTTTGGATTAAAGAACGCTCCGCAACCTTTCAACGACTTATGAATAAAGTAGTTGCGGGGTTGGAGGGTTGTTCAGTTTATCTTGATGATGTTGTTATCTACAGTGACACTTGGAATTCTCATTTGCAGCGTATCAAAGCCTTGTTTGACCGTCTTGCTGACGCATCTAACCATTAATTTAACTAAATGCGAATTTGCAAAAGCAACAGTAACATATTTGGGCCGTGTAGTGGGGCAGGGCAAAGTAGCTCCTGTACAGGCCAAAGTTGTAGCTGTAGCTGAATTTCCACAACCAACAACTAAAAAAGAGCTCCAACGGTTCTTGGGATTGGTGGGCTATTATAGGAGTTTTTGCAAGAACTTTTCTACGGTAGTCTTCCCTTTGACTGAGCTCCTTAAAGCCAGAGTCCAGTTTGTTTGGTCCTTCGATTGTCAACAAGCCTTTAATAATGTTAAGTTTTTGCTTTGTTCTCGTCCTGTTTTAGCAGCGCCTCGTTTTGACAGGCTGTTCAAGCTGCAGGTGGACGCCAGTCAGGTTGGAGCGGGTGCTGTACTGCTCCAGGAAGATGACCAGGGGGTGACCAAGCCGGTTTGCTTCTTTTGAAAAATTTAATAGGCACCAAATGAATTATTCGGTAATTGAAAAGGAAGCCTTAGCTTTAATTTGGGCGTTACAACATTTTGAGGTCTATGTGGGAGGGTCAGCGCCCTTAATAGTTTACACTGACCACAACCCTTTAACATTTTTACGTTCTTTGAGGTCTCCAAACCAGAGGCTTATTAGGTGGTCTCTGTTTTTGCAGGCCTCTGACCTGGACATTCACCACATCAAAGGTCATGAGAATATTATGGCCGATGCATTGTCACGTGCACCTGTAGAATAATGTGTGTATATATATATATACATTTATTTATTTTTTGGCTGCTTACTTGTTCCACTTGTTTTTGTTTTGTTTCCTTGTCTATGTCCTCTTCTCCAGGCGCCGGAGTAGCTGGGTATTGGTGGGGAACCTGTGTTTAAGCTTGGTTTGTGGTGGAAAAATTTCTTTTCTTTGGTAATTTTCTTAATTTGGCACTTGGTGGGACATATTTAATTGACACGGTGATCCTATAAAGTTAGAATCCCCGTCTAGATGGGGGGGGGTGTTACGACCCCTTCCCCTCTGGTCGTAATGGAGAATCTGTCGATCATGTTTACATGTTTGTGCGCAGGTGAAGCTGTGGGCGTTTGACGTGTGCGTGGAGCGTCAGGGCCCGGCGCTCACGACTATTTAAGACCCCGCCTACAGCTGATTTCTGGCTCTCTCTCTCCTCAGGTTGTCGTCGTGGCAGCACCACCTTTTCTTTTGTTTGTTCTTTGGTTTGGCATCATACAACACTACACATATCATTAACACTCCAACCAAACACGCCTCTACACTACTGATTACTGATACACACACTTCATTCCAATTTAAAATTATTCTTAGTTAACTTTATCTTAAAATAAAAGCACTATATTTGGTTATTTGTTTGTGTGGCGTCCTATTTTGTCATGGCCTTGAGCCGGGTTATGACACATTAGAACAGACTGTAGATGTGTATTAGAACAGACTGTAGACATACAATAGAAAAAAACTGTAGAGATGTAGATTAGCAGACTGTAGACATGCAGTTGTACAGACTTCAGTGCAGCAGTAGTACAGACTCTATATTGGCTTTGGAACAGACTGTAGACGATCATTAGAACAGACTGTAAATGTCCAGTAGAACAGACTGACAATGTGCAGAAGAAGAGACTCTAGAGGTGCAGTTGTACAGACTGTAGATGAGCATTAGAACAGAATGTATTTAAGTATTAAAAAACACTGTAGACATGCTTTAGAACAGACTGTAGAAGTGCAGTAGTACAGACTGTAGAAGTGCAGTAGAACAGACTGTAGACGTGCAATAGAACAGACTATAAATGAGCATTAGAATAGACTTTAGAAGTGCAGTAGTACAGTCTGTAGAAGTGCAGTAGAAGAGACTGTAGATGTGCAGTAGAACAGACTGTAGACGTTTATAAGAAAAGACTGTAGACGTGCAGTAGCACAGACTGTAGATGAGCAGTAGTACAGACTGTAGACTTGCATTAGAACAGACTGTAGATGTGCATTAGAACAGACTGTAGATGTGCATTAGAACAGACTGTAGAAGTGCAGTAGTAGAGACTGTAGATGTGTAGTAGAACAGACTGTAGACGTTTATCAGAACAGACAGTAGACTTGCAGTAGAACAGACTGTAGATGAGCAAAAGAATAGACTGTAGAGGGCAGTAGTTGAGACTTTACACGAGCATTAGAACAGACAGTACATGAGTATTAGAAAAGACTGTAGACATGTTTTAGAACAGACAGTAGAGTTCCAGTAGTACAGACTCTAGACGACCATTAGAACAAACTGTAGATATGCAGTAGAAGAGACTGTAAAGGTGCAGTAGTACAGAAAGTTAACAATTATTAAAAGAGACTGTAGGAGTGCAGTAAAACAGACTCTAGACAATAATTAGAACAGACTGTAGACATCCAGTAGAACAGACTGTAGATGTGCATTAGAGGAGACTGTAGACGTTTATTAAAAGAGGCTATAGTCGTGCAGTAGAACAGACTGTAGTGGTGCAGTTGAACAGACTGTAGACGTGCAGTTAAACATACTTCAGAGCAGCAGTAGTACAGACTCTAGATTGGCTTTAGAACAGACTGTAGACAAGCATTAGAACAGACTGTAAACGTCCAGTAGAACAGACTGACAATGTGCAGAAGAATAGACTGTAGAGATGCAGTAGTACAGACTGTAGAAGCGCATTAGAACAGACTGTATATGAGTATTAGAAAACACTCTAGACATGCTTTAGAACAGATTGTAGAGGTGCAGTAGTTCAGACTATAGACGAGCATTAGAACAGACTGTAGATGTGCAGTAGAAGAGACTGTATAGGTGCAGTAGTACAGACTGTCGACAATTATTAGAAAAGACTATAGACGTGCAGTAGAACGGACTGTAGACAAATATTAGAACAGACTGACAATGCTTCAGAAGAATAGACTTTAGAGATGCATTAGTACAGACTGTAAACAAGTATTAGAATAGACTATATATGAGTATTAGAATAGATTGTAGACATGCTTTTGAAGAGACTGTAGAGGTGCAGTAGTACAGACTGTAGAAGAGCAGTAGTACAGATTATAGACTTGCATTAGAACAGACTGTAGATGTGCATTAGAATAGACTGTAGACGTACAATAGAAGTGACTGTAGAGGTGCAGTTGAACAGACTGTAGACGTGCAGTTGTACAGACTTCAGAGCAGCAGTCGTACAGACTTTAGATTTGCTTTAGAACAGACTGTAGGCGAGCATTACAACAGACTGTAAACGTCCAGTAGAAGAGACTGACAATGTGCAGAAGAATAGACTCTAGAGGTGCAGTAGTACAGATTGTATATTTGTATTAGAAAACACTCTAAACATGCTTTAGAACAAACTGTAGAGGTGCAGTAATAAAGACTGTAGACAAGCATTATAATAAAGACTGTAGATGTGCAGTAAAACAGACTATAGACATGCAGTAGAAGAGACTGCAGTAGAGCAATTTACAGACTGTAAACTGGCATTAGAAGAGACTGTAGAAGTGCAGTAGTACAGACTGTAGATGTGCAGTAGAACAGACTGTAGATGAGCAGTAGTACAAACTGTAGACTTGCATTAGAACAGACTGTAGATGTGCATTAGAGCAGACTGTAGATATGCAGTAGACCAGACTGTAGACGTTTATCAGAACAGACTGTAGACGTGCAAAAGAACAGACCATAGATGAGCAGTAAAACAGACTATAAACTTGCATTAGAACAGACTGTAGAACTGACTGTAGACAAGCATTAGAACAGACTGTAAACGTCCAGTAGAAGAGACTGACAATGTGCAGAAGAATAGATTGTAGAGATGCAGTAGTAAAGACTGTAGACGAGCTTTAGAACAGACTGTATATGAGTATTAGAAAACACTCTAGACATACTTTAGAACAGACTGTAGAAGTGCAGTAGTTCAGACTGTAGATGAGCATTAGAACAGACTCTATATGAGTATTAAAAACACTCTAGACATGCTTTAGAACAGATTGTAGAGGTGCAGTAATACAGACTATCGACTTGCATTAGAAAAGACTGTAGATGTTCATTAGAACAGACTTTAGTAGAGCAGTAGTACAGACTGTAAACTGGCATTAGAACAGACTTTAAAGGAGCAGTTGACCAGACTATAGACGTGCAGTTGAAAAGACTTCAGAGCAGCAGTAGTACAGACTCTAGATTGGCTTTGGAACTGACTGTTGACGAGCAATAGAACAGACTCTAAACGTCAAGTAGAACAGGCTGACAATGTGCAGAAGAATTGACTGTAGAGATGCAGTAGTACAGACTGTAGACGAGCATTAGAACAGACTGTATATGAGTATTAGAAAACACTGTAGACATGCTTTGGAACAGACTGTAGAAGTGCATTAGAACAGACTGTAGATGTGCAGTAAAACAGACTGTAGACATGCAGTAGAACAGACTGCAGTAGAGCAATAGTACAGATTGTAAACTGGCATTAGAACAGACTGTAGAGGTGCAGTTGAACAGACTGTAGACTTGCAGTTGAACAGACTGTAGACAAGCAGTAGTATATACTGTAGACTTGCATTAGAACAGACTGTAGATGTGTATTAGAACAGACTGTAGACATACAATAGAAAAAAACTGTAGAGATGTAGATTAGCAGACTGTAGACATGCAGTTGTACAGACTTCAGTGCAGCAGTAGTACAGACTCTATATTGGCTTTGGAACAGACTGTAGACGATCATTAGAACAGACTGTAAATGTCCAGTAGAACAGACTGACAATGTGCAGAAGAAGAGACTCTAGAGGTGCAGTTGTACAGACTGTAGATGAGCATTAGAACAGAATGTATTTAAGTATTAAAAAACACTGTAGACATGCTTTAGAACAGACTGTAGAAGTGCAGTAGTACAGACTGTAGAAGTGCAGTAGAACAGACTGTAGACGTGCAATAGAACAGACTATAAATGAGCATTAGAATAGACTTTAGAAATGCAGTAGTACAGTCTGTAGAAGTGCAGTAGAAGAGACTGTAGATGTGCAGTAGAACAGACTGTAGACGTTTATAAGAAAAGACTGTAGACGTGCAGTAGCACAGACTGTAGATGAGCAGTAGTACAGACTGTAGACTTGCATTAGAACAGACTGTAGATGTGCATTAGAACAGACTGTAGAAGTGCAGTAGTAGAGACTGTAGATGTGTAGTAGAACAGACTGTAGACGTTTATCAGAACAGACAGTAGACTTGCAGTAGAACAGACTGTAGATGAGCAGTAGTACAGACTGTAGACTTGCATTAGAACAGACTGTAGATCTGCATTAGAACAGACTGTAGACGTGCAGTAGAAGAGACTGTAGATGAGCAGTAGTACAGACTGTAGACTTGCATTAGAACAGACTGTAGATGTGCAGTAAAACAGACTGTAGACATGCAGTGGAAGAGACATTAGTAGAGCAGTAGTCCAGACGGTAAACTGGCATTAGAACAGACTGTAGAGGTGCAGTTGAACAGACTGTAGACGTGCAGTTGAACAGACTCCAAAGCAGCAGTAGTACAGACTCTAGATTGGCTTTAGAACTGACTATAGACGAGTATTAGAACAGACTGTAAATGTCCAGTAGAACAAACTGACAATGTGCAGAAGAATAGACTGTAGAGATGCAGTAGTACAGACTGTAGACGAGCATTAGAACAGACTGTATATGAGTATTAGAAAACACTAGAGAGACCAGGGGATGCAGAGTCCACAGAGAGATTAGAGGAGGCAGAGGCCACCGAGAGACCACAGGAGGCAGAGGACACAGAGAGACCAGAGGAGGCAGAGGCCACAGAAAGACCAGAGGAGACAGAGAGACGAGAGGAGTCAGAGGTCAGAAAGAGATCAGAGGAGCAGTGTTGTGCCGGAACGCGTTCATGAACTATCGTTCAATGAACGCGTTCAGGCACAACACTATTTTGGGCAAACGTGAACTGAACGTGCTGTATTACTGCCTAATGAACGTAACTGTGAACTCGTTCAATCTTTTGTCTGTGAATGGCATGCTCTTCGTTCAATATGTTGCCAGATTTCTATAGAGCCTTCTAGGTGAAAACCCGGCTAAAACACACCACAAACGGGTCTCAATATGTAGTGGAAAAACACCAAATCTGGCAACACCAGCCACAAGTGTGAAGCGTCATCAAAAAAAAAAAAAAAAAGAAAGCATGGAGGCGGCAGCAGCACGTAACAAGGCGTATGATTATTTAAAAGAATTGTATGATTGAATCTTAATGATTACTGTCCTGTTTTTCTTTTAATAATTCCTCATTTAAAAAGACCATTCAAGCAGCACGTTGTTACTCCTAGAACCAGTTTCTCCCGGCTCTTTTGTTACGAGTGTTGGAACTAATATTATCTCAATAAAACTATAAAACCAATGTAAAGTTTGTCCATTTAATTCCATTCAGAAAAAGGTACAAGCCAGCGCTGGGTCACAACACGTACTTAACATGAGGTCAGCCCACGTGTTGTGCTGCTGGTCAACACAATGCTCAAAAGGTCCTAAGCTTTGGCCACACCTCTCACATGAGGGGACACTTCCTGCTTTGAATCAGTAGTTTTCCACTATGTGTTCCAGCCATGGGTAACCAACTGGTTCTAACTGGTTTAAACAGACGAGGTATGTAGTGTCCTAATCTAGGGTGCAGTGTATCATGCAGAGAGTGCAAATAACCTACAAAACAGTTATAAAAGTGTTTCTTATTTCAAAATCCTAACAACGTTTTCCTCTTGTTTTTGAGAATGTACTGTAGGGTTGAAACCAGCAGCTGCTACTAGTGTGGAGTGAATGGGCAGCAACAAAGCATTAAAGCATTAAAACAATGGGGAAATGCTCTCCCCTCAATGCTAATGTAAACCCTGGTTTGATAAGGATTCAATATTGGATATGAAGATGAAATCTGACACATAGCTTCATTGTTAAAACTGATAAAATAATTGCTGTCTGTGATTCTACTGTATATGGGCTCTGGCAATATTTTTGAAAAATAATAGCTCGCAGCAACATGGAAAAAAAGAACTAAGAAATAGTTCATTTTTGGAACTGTGAACTTAGTTCAAAATTTTGAAGTTTTTTTTTTTTTTAGTTTATTTATTTAGGCTTTCTTTTTTTTTTCCTCAGTACATTTTTTTATACATTTTCATTACATACATACATACTATATTGTTATACAGAGCCCAAAGGGAGTAGGCTGAAGCTGTGTGCTTATGTGTGCCTTCCCCATCTCATTTTATTTTTTACAGCTGTCAAATTATTAAGTGTACACACAGAACTAATCTTTCTTTTGGTATAGTTCATATACAATCAGTCAACATATATTCAATTATTGGTTTGCTAGTTAGTCAATCAACCAACACATAATCAATCGATTAATCAACCAACCATCATCGTAATTGGAACACACCCTCCGGTCCCCCTTCTTAAAAAGAGGGACCACCACCCTGGTCTGCCAGTCCCCAAACACCACGCGATGTTGCAGAGGCGTGTCAGCCAAGACAGCCCCACAACATCCAGAGACTTGCGGTACTCAGGGCGTAACTCATCAACCCCCGGTGCCTTGCCACCGAAGAGCTTCCCAACTACGTCAGTGACTTCAGCCCGAGTAATGGACGAGTCCACCTCTGAGCACTCCTCTGTGGAAGACGTGACGGTGGGGTTGTGGAGATCCTCGAAGTATTCCTTCCACCGTCCAACAATATCCTCAGTTAAGGTCAGCAGATTCCCACCTCCACTGTAAACAGTGTTGGCAGGGCACTGCTTCCCCCTCCTGAGGTGCCGGACGGTTTGCCAGAATTTCTTCGAGGCCGACCGATAGTCTTTTTCCATGGCCTCACCGAACTCCTCCAAGACCCGAGTTTTTGCCTCCACAACCACCTGTGCTGCAGCCCGCTTGGCCTGCCGGTACCTATCAGCTGCCTCAGGAGTCCCACAAGCCAACCATGCTCGATAGGTCACCTTCTTCAGCTTGACGGCCTCCCTTACTTCCGGTGTCCACCACCGGGTTCAGGGATTGCCGCCACGACAGGCACCAGAGACTTTGCGGCCACAGCTTCGAGTGGCTGCGTCGACAATGGAGGTGGAGAACATCGTCCACTCAGACTCAATGTCTCCAGTCTCCCTCGGAATCTGGTCGAAGCTCTGTCGGAGGTGAGAGTTGAAGATCTCTCTGACAGGGGATTCGGCCAAACGTTCCCAACAGACCCTCACAGTACGTTTGGGTCGGTCAAGTCTGTCCCGCCTTCTCCCCCGCCATCGGATCCAACTCACCACCAGGTGGTGATCAGTTGACAGCTCTGCCCCTCTCTTCACCCGAGTGTCCAAGACATGCGGTCGGAGGTCAGATGAAACAACTACAAAGTCGATCATCGACTTCCGGCCTAGGGTGTCCTGGTGCCATGTGCACTGATGGACACCCTTATGCTTGAACATTGTGTTCGTTATGGACAAACTGTTGCTAGCACAGAAGTCCAATAACAGAACACCACTCGGGTTCAGATCAGGGGGGCCGTTCCTCCCAATTACGCCCCTCCAGGTGTCTCTGTCGCTGCCCACGTGAGCGTTGAAGTCCCACAGTAGAACGATGGAGTCCCCGGTTGGAGCACATTCAGGCACCCCTCCCAGAGACTCCAAGAAGGCCGGGTACTCTGCACTGCCATTTGGCCCGTAAGCACAAACAACAGTGAGAGACCTATCCCCGACCCGAAGGCGCAGGGAAGCGACCCTCTCGTTCACCGGGGTGAACTCCAACACATGGCGGCTGAGCCGGGGGGCAATGAGCAAACCCACACCGGCCCGCCATCTCTCACCGCAGGCAACTCAAGAGTAGTGGAGAGTCCAGCCTCTCTCGAGGATTTGGGTTCCAGAGCCCAAGCTGTGCGTAGAGGTGAGCCCGACTATCTCTAGTCGGTATCTCTCAACCTCCCGCACAAGCTCAGGCTCCTTACCCGCCAGCGAGGTGACATTCCATGTCCCTAGAGCCAAATTCTGTGTCCGGGGATTGGGTCGTCGAGGCTCCCGCCTTCGACTGCCACCCAATCCACATTGCACCGGCCCCTTACGGTTCCTCCTGCAGGTGGTGGACCCACGGGAGATGTACAATTCTGATGGCTTTTTTTTGCAATCTATATAAAGGTAGTAAATGACTATCATAGGTATTCCCCCAGATCTCAGCACAGTAAGTGATATATGGCAGGATAAGGGAGCAATACAGGATAAAAAGACCTTTGTAATCTAACAATTGTTTACACATCCTCATTAATGCTATATTTTTTGCTATTTTTGAACAAATATTGGTAATTTGTGGTCTCTAGCTAACATTGTGACTCAGAATCACACCCAAAAAATTATACTGTTTTATACATTCAATATTCACATTATTAAGAAAGATTTGGATTTGCTCCTACCTTCTACATTTCCCAAATAGCATAATTTTTGTTTTCGATACATTTAATGATAGTTTGTTCCTATGGAACCAATCTTTAACTTTAGATAATTCTGTTGTGATTTCTGTCACAAGAAGCTGTTGATCTTTGCCAGAACCTAAGATTGTAGTTTCATCAGCGAATAATATAAATTTTATATTTTGTGGATACATTACAAATGTCATTTATATATAATAGAAACAGTTTTGGTCCTAAGACTGATCCTTGAGGTACTTCACATACTATACTCCTCCATTCTGACCTATATTCACCCATCTGCACATATTGTTGTCTGTTATACAAGTAAGATTCCACCCAATCATGTGCAATCCCCCTCACCCCATATTTGTATAATTTTTTTTAGAAGTATTTTGTGATCTATTGTATCAAAGGCTTTCTGGAGATCTATGAAAATGCCTATGGAATGCATCTTGTTGTCTATTTTATCAGTTATTTCCTCCAGGTCAATTAATGCAAGTGAAAATGATCTGTTATTTCTAAAGCCATATTGACTATCGCTAAGTAGGTTATGCTTATCTATAAAACCATTTAAACGGGCAACAAAAATCTTTTCTAAGATTTTTGATAGCTGTGGGAGTATATAGAAATTGGTCTGTAATTTGTAAACTGATGACTATCATATTTTTTATAGATTGGAGCGACCTTGGCAATCTTCATTAATTTAGGAAATTTACCTGTGCTGAGAGATTGATTTACATATGTGAGTTAAAGGATTGGCCATTTTCTTATTACTTTTTTAATTATACTCATGTCAAGGTCATTCCAGTCAGTAGATCTTTTACTTAGTGAGTGTAGTGAGTGACCATTATCTATAATGTTGCTTGATGCATCCATGTTGTCTGTTGTTTGAAAGTTTGAACTATGAACTGAACTAGTTCATTTTAAAATGTGTGAACTGAACTTTGAACTAGTTCTTGTAGAAAGTGAACTTTCCCAACACTGCAGAGGAGGCAGAGGCCACAGAAGAGGCCACATAGGAGGCAGAGAGACAGAGAGACCAGAGGAGGCCGAGAGACCAGAGAAGGCAGAGGAGGCAGAGAGACCAGAGGCACAGAGGCCACCGAGAGACCAGAGGAAGCAGAGAGACCAGAGGATGCAGAGGCCACAGAGAGACCAGAGGAGGCAGTGGCCACAGAGAGACCAGAGGAGGCAGAGGAGGCAGAGAGACCAGAGGAGGCAGAGGAGACAGAGTGACCAGGGGAGGCAGAGGCCACAGAGAGACTAGAGAAAGCATAGGAGGCAGAGAGACCAGAGGAGGCAGAGGCCACAGAAAGATCAGAGGAGGCAGAGGAGGCAGAGAGACCAGAAAAGGCAGATTCCACAGAGAGACACGAGGAGGCAGCGGCCACAGAGAGACCAGAGAAGGCAGAGGCCACAGTAAGACAAGAGGGGGCAGAGGCCACCGAGAGTTCAGAGGAGGCATAAAGACAGAGAGACCAGAGGAGGCAGAGAGACGAGAGGATGCAGAGGAGACAGAGAGACCAGAGGAGGCAGAGGCCATAGAGAATCCAGAGGAGGCATAGTCCACAGAGAGACCAGTGGAGTTAGAGAGAGTAGAGGAGGCAGAGAAGGCAGAGAGACCAGTGGAGGCAGGGGAGACAGAGAGACCAGAGGAGGCAGAGGCCACAGAGAGACCAGAGGAGGCAGAGTTCACAGAGAGACCAGAGGAGGCATAGGCCGCAGAGAGACCAGAGGAGGCATAGGCCACAGAGAGACCAGAGGAGGCAACGGGGCAGAGAGACCAGAGGAGGCAGAGGCCACCGAGAGTTCAGAAGAGACAGAAAGACAGAGAGACCAGAGGAGGCAGGGAGATGAGAGGATGCAGAGGAGGCAGAAAGACCAGAAAAGGCAGATGCCAGAGAGAGACCAGAGGAGGCAGCGGCCACAAAGAGACCAGAGGAGGCAGAGGCCACAGAGAGACCAGAGAAGAAATAACAATTGGTATTTTTTACATAAATATTTACAACCTCAAAAAAAATCTTCTATTTTTTTTTTTCTTGCCAAATCTCCTCCATTTATCAATTCCACCTTTATTTTCATTCATATTCACTTTAGAGAATGTTTAGATTAAAACTTCCATTCCCATCAGGCTCACACAGAAAGCTTTTAAATTCGCAAAAATTAAAAAAAGACTGAACATTGTGTGTTATGCTATAAAAAAGATACTCTACCGCTAACCTTTTTTTTTGCAAAACATTTTGTCAATAAAATAGGATCAATACACCCACTTTCTTCAACTTAGTTTTTTCTTGTACACCAAATTGGCAACTTTACCATTCCATAAAGAAAATTTAGAATAATAACTTTCTTCTTGTTTTCTACTAAGTACTTTGGCCCATAAATAAACAATGAAACAGTCTGTTTTAAAAAATGTCTACAGTCTTTTCTAATGCACATCTACTGTCTGTTCTAATACAAGTCTACAGTCTGTACTACTGCTCATCTACAGTCTGTTCTGATAAACGTCTACAGTCTGTTCTACTACACATCTACAGTCTCTACTACTGCACTTCTAAAGTATGTTCTAATGCTCGTCTACAGTCTGTTCCAAAGCCAATCTAGAGTCTGTTCTACTTCTGCTCTGAAGTCTATTCAACTACACATCTACAGTCTGTTCAACTGCACCTCTACAGTCTTTTCTATTGTTAATAGATAATAATTGTCTACAGTCTCTTCTACTGCACATCTACAGTTTGTTCTAATGGTCGTCTAGAGTCTGTACTACTGGAACTCTACAGTCTGTTCTAAAACATGTCTACAGTCTTTTCTAATACTCATGTACAGTCTGTTCTAATGCTCCTGTAAAGTCTCAACTACTGCCCTCTACAGTCTATTCTTTTGCACATCTACAGTCTGTTCTAATGCACATCTACAATCTGTTCTAATGGAATTCTCAAGTCTGTACTAGTCTGTACTACTGCTGCTCTAAAGTCTGTTCAACTGCACGTCTACAGTCTGGTCTACTGCACATCTACAGTTTGTTTTAATGCTCGTCTACAGTCTGTACTACTGCACCTCTACAGTCTCTTCTAAAGCATGTCTACAGTCTTTTCTAATAGTCATGTACAGTCTGTTCTAATCCTCGTGTAAAGTCTCAAATACTGCAACTCTTCAGTCTATTCTGCACCTCGTCAGTCTGTTTTACTGCACATCTACAGTCTATTCTAATGGACATCTACTGTATGTTCTAATGAAAGTCTACAGTCTGTACAACTGCTCATCTACAGTCTGTTCTACTGCACGTGTACAGTCTGTTTTATTGCTCATCTACAGTCTGTTCTACTGCACGTTTACAGTCTGTTCTAATACAAGTCTACAGTCTCTACTACTGCTCATTTACAGTCTGTTCTACTACACATCTACAGTCTCTACTACTGCACTTCTAAAGTCTGTTCTAATGCACATCTACACTCTCTTCTAATGCTCGTCTACAGTCTGTACTACTGCATTTCTACAGTCTATTCTTCTGCACATTGTCAGTCTGTTCTACTGGATGTTTACAGTCTGTTCTAATGCTCGTCTACAGTCAGTTTTACAGTCTGTTCTAATGCAAGTCTATAGTCTGTTTTACTACTCATCTACGGTCTGTTCTTTTGCAGGTCTACAGTCTGTTCTAATAAACGTCTACAGTCTGTTCTACTGCACATCTACAGTCTGTTCTAAAGCATGTCTAGAGTGTTTTCTAATACTCATATACAGTCTGTTCTAATGCATGTCTACAGTCAGAAATACTGCACCTTTTACAATCTGTTCTAAAGCATGTGCAGAAAGTTTTCTAAAACTCATATAGAGTCTGTTCTAATACTCGTCTACAGTATGAACTACTGCAGCTCTACAGTCTGTTCTAACTGCACATCCACAGTCTGTTCTAATGCAAGTCTACAATCTGTACTACTGCTCATCCACACTCTGTTCTACTGCACGTCTACAGTCTGTTCTTATAAACGTCTACAGTCTGTTATACTACACATCTACAGTCTCTACTACTGCACTTCTAAAGTCTGTTCTAATGCACATCTACAGTCTGTTCTAATGCTCGTCTACAGTCTGTACTACTGCATCTCTAGAGTCTATTCTTCTGCACATTGTCAGTCTCTTCTACTGGACGTTTACATTCTGTTCTAATGCTCGCCTACAGTCTTTACACGAGCATTAGAACAGACTGTACATGAGTATTAGAAAAGACTGTAGACATGCTTTAGAACAGAGTGTAGAGGTCCAGTAGTACAGACTCTAGACGACCATTAGAACAAACTGTAGATGTGCAGTAGAAGAGACTTTAGAAGTACAGTAGTACAGAAAGTTGACAATTATTAAAAGAGACTGTAGACGTGCAGTAGAACAGACTCTAGACAATTATTAGAACAGACTGTAGACATCCAGTAGAACAGACTGTAGATGTGCATTAGAGGAGACTGTAGACGTTTATTAAAACAGACTATAGTCGTGCAGTAGAACAGACTGTAAAAGTACAATAGAACAGAATGTAGAGGTGCAGTTGAAGAGACTGTAGTCATGCAGTTGAACATACTTCAGAGCAGCAGTAGTACAGACTCTAGATTGGCTTTAGAACAGACTGTAGACGAGCATTAGAACAGACTGTAAACGTCCAGTAGAACAGACTGACAATGTGCAGAAGAATAGACTGTAGAGATGCACTAGTACAGACTGTAAACGCGCATTAGAACAGACTGTATATGAGTATTAGAAAACACTCTAGACATGCTTTAGAACAGACTGTAGAGGTGCAGTAGTTCAGACTATAGACTAGCATTAGAACAGACTATATATGAGTATTAGAAAATACTCTAGACATGCTTTAGAACAGACTGTAGAGGTGCAGTTGTTCAGACTATAGACGAGCATTAGAACAGACTGTAGATGTGCAGTAGAAGAGACTGTAGAGCTGCAGTAGTATAGACTGTCGACAATTATTAGAAAGGACTGTAGACGTGCAGTAGAACGGACTGTAGACAATTATTAGAACAGACTGTAGACTTGCAGTAGAACAGACTGATGATGCTGCAGAAGAATAGACTTTAAAGGTGCTTAACTACAGACTGTACACGAGAAATAGAACAGACTGTATATGAGTATTAGAATAGACTGTAGACATGATTTTAGAACAGACTGAAGAGGTGCAGTAGTACAGACTCTAGACAAGTAGTAGTTCAGACTGTCGACTTGCATTAGAATAGACTGTAAACGTCTAGTAGAACAGACTGTCAATGTGCAGAATAATAGATTCTAGAGGTGCAGTAGTACAGACTGTAGATGAGCATTAGATCAGACTGTAGATGAGTGTCACCGGGGGGCCAGGTTCGTTCTGATCACCAAACTAGGTACCACAAAGAATGCGAGGGGGACGAGCTTAGAATAAAACAACAGTTTATTAAAACAAAGTTAAAAAGAGTCCAAGTTATATCCAATAAAAAGGCCTGGATAAATAAGTTAAAAAAGGGGAAAGGCTATAACTAATAAAAGAAAGAGTCACAAAGTAGTGGGTTGTCGGCAGTCTGTAGAAGGAGATGGCAGGGATTATTCCTGGTCTCCAGCCGTCCTTCAATGCCCTCCCGGCGGTCCTGGCTGGCTTCGAATTCCCAGTCCTTCGTTCACTGCTTTAATTGGCTAAAACACAAATACAACATCTGGTTCAACCGACGCTCTAAAAACACAGATAAAACCCACAGCACACAGCGTTATTCGGGACACGTCCCTTTACTTATCGTTTATGAGCGTTGTACACGGTCTCTCCCCGGGGATCTGTCGCTTCCGGAGTTCCGTCTCCCTCCTCCGCTTCTTCTGCCGTTTCTCTCCCTTTTCAGCAGTCCATCGATTCCCCGCCGGAGTTCCTCGACCGTACCAGTCCCTGGCTCTCTTTCTGGTCGCGGGTCACCCCAGGCCTCCTCGTCGGCCCCTCGCTTCCCGACCTACCAGTCACGCCTCCGGGTCCCCTGGCCTCGGGTCTCTCTCGGAATCCTCCCGACGGCTTCCATCCGACTCCGTCCATCGTCCACCTGCCCTCTCCATTGCCGGCGCAGTCCTCGTCCGTCCCAGTCCCCTCTTGGCTCTCCGGTCTCAGGGGCTCCAGGCTTCCTTTTCAGCCCTCCGCACTCGCCCGACCGGTCGCCTAGGCTCTCCGGTCTCAGGGGGGGTCCAGGCTTCTTCCTCAGCCCTCCGCACTCGCCCGACCGGTTGCCGTCTCTTGGGTCCACTGGGCTCAGGTCACGAGCGGTCCTCCCGGCTTCCATCCGACTCCGTCATCGTCCACCTGCCCTCCACTACCGGCGCAGTCCCTCATCCGTCCCAGTCCCTCGTCTTGGCTCTCCGGTCTCAGGGGCTCCAGGCTTCCTTTTCAGCCCTCCGCACTCGCCCGACCGGTCGCCTAGGCTCTCCGGTCTCAGGGGTCAGGCTTCTTCCTCAGCCCTCCGCACTCGCCCGACCGGTTGCCGTCTCTTGGGTCCACTGGGCTCAGGTCACGAGCGGTCCTCCCGGCTTCCTTCTTCCCTGCCCGGCGTCCGCCAGGGCCCATCTCTCCTCGTCCGGCGGTCTTTCCCCGTCCGCTCTGTCGTGTCCCTCTTCCTCTCTGTCCTGTGTGTCTGCCCTTTCCACTACCGGCGCAGTCCCTCGTCCGTCCCAGTCCCTCGTCTTGGCTCTCCGGTCTCAGGGGCTCCAGGCTTCCTTTTCAGCCCTCCGCACTCGCCCGACCGGTCGCCTAGGCTCTCGGTCTCAGGGGTCCAGGCTTCTTCCTCAGCCCTCCGCACTCGCCCGACCGGTTGCCGTCTCTTGGGTCCACTGGGCTCAGGTCACGAGCGGTCCTCCCGGCTTCCTTCTTCCCTGCCCGGCGTCCGCCAGGGCCCATCTCTCCTCGTCGGCGGTCTTTCCCCGTCCGCTCTGTCGTGTCCCTCTTCCTCTCTGTCCTGTGTGTCTGCCCTTGTGTCTGTCTGTCCCCTTTTAAACTAAACAATGAGAATCCTCATTGGTCCCTGTGATTCCCCAGGTGTGCCGGCGCTCCTCATCAATGATTAGCCCGACGTCACCTGCCTTAAAGGGCCACACACCCTCGCCGGAACACAGGGAATTTGGGGACACCGCGACATGAGTATTAGAAAACACTGTAGACATGCTTTAGAACAGACTGTAGAGGTGCAGTTGTACAAACTGTAGACGAGCATTAGAACAGACTGTAGAGGAACAGTAGAACAAACTGTAGAGGTCGAGTAGTAAAGACTGTTATTGGGTAATAGAACAGACGATATTCGAGCAATAGAACAGACTATAGATGTGTGGTCGTACGGACTGCATTAGAACAGACTGTGGACGAACATTTGAACAGACTATAGACATGCATTAGAACAGACTGTAGATGTGCAGTAGAAGAGACTGTAGACAATTATTAGAACAGACTGTAGACATGCAGTAGAACAGACTGTAGAGGTGGAGTAGTAAAGACTTTTATTGGGGATTAGAACAGACTGTAGACAAGCAATAGAACAGATTGTAGATGTGCAGTAGTATAGACTGTAAGAAGCAGTAGTACAGAATGTAGACAATTATTAGAACAGACAGAAGACGTGCAGTAGAAAAGACTGTAGACGAGCATTAGAACAGACTGTAAACGTCCAGTAGAACAGACTGACGATGTGCATAAGAATAGACTGTAGTGGTGCAGTAGTACAGACTGTAGACGAGCATTAGAACAGACTGTATATGAGTATTAGAAAACATTGTAGACATGCTTTACAAAAGACTGTAGAGGTGCAGTAGTTGACTGTAGATGAGCATTAGAACAGACTGTATATGAGTATTAGAATACACTAATAGAAATGCTTTACAACAGACTGTAGAGGTGCAGTAGAACAGACTGTAGACGTGCAGTAGAACAGACTGTAGTTGAGCAGTAGTACAGACTGTATACTTGCATAGGAACAGACTGTAAATGTGCATTAGAACAGACTGTAGATGTGCAGTAAAACTGACTGTAGACTTGCAATAGAGCAGACTGAAGACGTGCAGTAGAACAGACTGAAGACACGCTGTAGAACAGACTGTAAACATGCAGTAGAACAGACTGTAGACATGCATTAGAAAAGACTGTAGATGTGCATTAGAACAGACTGTAGATGTGCAGTAAAACAGACCGTAGTTATGCAGTAGAACAGACTGCATTAGAGCAATAGTACAGACTGTAAACTGGCATTAGAACAGACTGTAGATGAGCAGTAGTACAGACTGTAGACTTGCATTAGAACAGACTGTAGATGTCAAGTTCTGTGTGTTTTTTAACTGACTACAGCTCTGCCCAAACTTGAAAACTGCTTTATCGCTGATGAATGCAAAGGACAACTCAAAACTGTTCGTTCTTTTCTCTTTTATTTTCCTAAAGATGATCGGGGTGGAACAGAATAGGTTGATAACCTTTAAAATACACAAACCAAAGCAGAAATTAGTTGCAAATAAATCACAAATAACTCAATAACACTTCCTCAAATAGTAAATGTCAAACCAAACAGTCATTTAAATTAACCTATGGTCTCTAATTAAACTTATATAATTTAAACAATACACATGCTTAGAGTAATGTTCACATAAAGTATTCACTATTTGATTTAAATTGGACATTACAACCAAGCAAACAAAATCATACAAAAGTCTTAACTCAACACAAACAAACACACAGTCCACTTTTGTCCTACCAGTTGTGTCCTTGGATAATCAGGAGCTGTGGTCAAAGTTTCTTTTTCCTCAGGAACAAGTGAGATGGCCAACTGAGCTTTTACCAAACATTTCAACTGCCATGCACTCTGTGTGTGCGCGCTGGTAATTATGGTCCCAAGAGCACTTCCTGGAAGTTGGTTCCATAACCTTTTTGATGCGTGGTTGCCCCCTGCAGTTTGGGAGTGCTCTTAGTAATCTGAGTAAAAAGAGGCTGAGTGCTCAGGACAACTTGTACCTTGAATTGACATAACAGTAGATGTGCAGTAAAACAGACTGCAGTAGAGCAGAGGTACAGACTGTAAACTGGCATTAGAACAGACTGTTGAGATGCAGTTGAACTGACAGTAGACGTGCAGTTGAACAGACTGTAGATGTGCATTGGAACAGACTCTAGACGTACAATAGAACAGACTGTAGACGAGCAGTAGAACACACTAAAGACCTGCATTAGAACAGACGGTGGACGAGCATTAGAACAGACTGTAAAGTCCAGTAGAACAGACTAATAATTAGAACAGATTGTAGATGTGCAGTAAAACAGACTGTAGACGTGCAGTAAAATAAACTGCAGTAGAGCAGTAGTAAAGACTGTAAACTGGCATTAGAACAGACTGTAGACGTCTATAAGAACAGATTGTAGATGTGCATTAGAACAGATTGTAGATGTGCATTAAAAGAGACTGTAGACAATTATTAAAACAGACAATAGTCGTGCAGTAGAACAGACTGTAGACGAGCAGTAGAACAGACTGTAGATGTCCAATAGAACAAATTGTAAACTTGCAGTAGAACAGACTGCAGAGCAACAGTAGTACAGACTCTAGATTGGCATTAGAACAGACTGTAGACGTGCAGTAGAAGAGACTATAGAGGAGAAGTAGAACAAACTGTAGAGGTGGAGTAGTAAGGACTGTTATTGGGCATTAGAACAGACTGTATTCAAGCAATAGAACAGACTATAGATGTGCAGTAGAACAGACTAAAGATGCTGCAGAAGAATAGACTTTAAACGTGCATTAGTACAAACTGTAGACGAGCATTAGAACAGACTGTATATGAGTATTAGAATAGACTGTAGACATGCTTTAGAACAGAATGTATAGGTGCTGTAGTAAAGACTGTAGACTTGCATTAGAACAGACTGTAGATGTGCAATAGAACAGACTGTAGACATACAATAGAAGAGACTGTAGAGGTGCAGTTGAACAAAGTTAAGAGCAGCAGTAGTACAGACTCTAGATTGGTTTTAGACAGACTGTAGACGAGCATTAGAAATGACTGTAAACGTCCAGTAGAACAGACTGGTAATGTGCAGAAGAATAGACTCTAGAGGTGCAGTAGTACAAACTGTAGATGAGCAATAGAACAGACTGTATATAAGTATTAGAAAACACTGTAGACATGCTTTAGAACAGACTCTAGAGGTGCAGTAGTTCAGACTGTAGACGAGCATTAGAAAAGACTGTATATGAGTATTAGAAATTACTAGACATGCTTTAGAACAGACTGTTGAGGTGCAGTAATACAGACTGCAAACGAGCATTATACAGACTGTAGAAGTGCAGTAGTACAGACTGTAGATGTGCAGTAGAATAGGATGTAGACGTTTATTAGAACAAACTGTAGACCTGCAGTAGAACAGACTGTAGATGTGCATTAGAAGAGACTATAGACGTTTATTAGAACAGACTGTAGACCTGCAGTAGAACATACCATAGATGAGCAGTAGTACAGACTGTAGATGTGCATTAGAACAGACTTTAGAAGTACAGTAGTAGAGACTGTATATGTGCAGTAAAACAGACTGTAGACGTGCAGTAGAACAGACTGCAGTAGAGCAGAGGTACAGACTGTAAACTGGCATTAGAACAGACTGATGTGGTGCAGTTAAACAGACTGTAGACATGCAGTAGAAGACACTGTAGATGAGCAGTAGTACAGACTGTAGACTTGCAATAGAACAGACTGTAGATGTGCATTAGAACAGACTGTAGATGTGCATTAGAACAGACTATAGATGTGCAGTATAACAGACTGTAGACGTGCATTAGAACAGACTGTAGATGTGCATTAGAACAGACTGTAGATGTGGAGTAAAACAGACTGTAGACGTGCAGTAGAATAAACTGCAGTGAAGCAGTAGTACAGACTGTAAACTGGCATTAGAACAGACTGTAGACATGCAGTAGAACAGACTGTAGAGGTGCAGTTGTACAGACTGTAGACGTGCAGTATAACAGACTGTAGATGAGCAGTAGTACAGACTGTAGACTTTCATTAGAACAGCCTGTAGAAGTGCATTAGAACAGACTCTAGATGAGCATTAGAACAGACTTTAGAAGTGCAGTATTAGAGCCTGTAGATGTGCAGTAGAACAAACTGTAGACGTTTATTAGAACAGACTGTAGATGTGCAGTAGAACAGAGTGTAGATGAGCAGTAGTACAGACTGCAGTCTAGCATTAGAACAGACTGTATATGTGCATTAGAACATGACTGTAGATGTACAGTAGAATAGACTGACGATGTGCAGAAGAATAGACTGTAGAGATGCAGTAGTTGAGACTTTACACGAGCATTAGAAGACACTGTAGATGTGCAGTAGAAGAGACTGTAGAGGTGCAGTAGTACAGAATGTTGACAATTATTAGAACAGACTGTAGACATCCAGTAGAACAGACTGTAGATGTGCATTAGAAGAGACTGTAGACGTTTATTAAAACAGACTATAATCGTGCAGTAGAAAAGACTGTAGACGTACAATAGAACACACTGTAAAGGTGCAGTTAAAGATACTGTAGACGTGCAGTTGAACATACTTCAGAGCAGCAGTAGTACAGACTATAGATTGGCTTTAGAACTGACTGTAGACGATAATTAGAACAGACTGTAAACGTCCAGTAGAACAGACTGACAATGTGCAGAAGATTAGACTGTAGAGATGCAGTAGTACAGACTGTAGATGAGCATTAGAACAGACTGTATATGTGTATTAGAAAACACTCTAGACATGCTTTAGAACAGACTGTAGAGGTACAGTAGTTCAGACTGTAGACGAGCATTAGAAGAGACTGTATTTGAGTTTTAGAAACACTCTAGACAAACTTTAGAACAGACTAAAGAGGTGCAGTAGTTCAGACAGTAGATGAGCATTAGAACACACTAAATATGAGTATTGGAAAACACTCTAGATATGCTTTAGAACAGACTGTAGAGGTGCAGTAATACAGACTGTAGACGAGCATTAGAACATACTGTAGAAGTGCAGTAGTACAGACTGTAGATGTGCAGTAGAACAGACTGTAGACGTTTATTAGAACAGACTGTAGACCTGCAGTAGAACATACCGTAGATGAGCAGTAGTACAGACTGTAGATGTGCATTAGAACAGACTTTAGAAGTGCATTAGTAGAGACTTTAGATGTGCAGTAAAACAGACTGTAGACATATAGTAGAACAGACTGCAGTAGAGCAGAGGTACAGACTGTAAACTGGCATTAGAACAGACTGTTGAAGTGCAGTTGAACAGACTGTAGACGTGCAGTAGAACAGACTGTAGATGAGCAGTAGTACAGACTATAGACTATTATTAGAACAGACTGTAGATGTGCATTAGAACAGACTGTAGATGTGCATTAGAACAGACTGTAGACGTGCAGTATAACAGACTGTAGACGTGCAGTACAACAGACTGTAGACTTGCATTAGAACATACTGTAGATGTGCATTAGAACAGAATGTAGATGTGCAGTAAAACAGACTGTAGACGTGCAGTAGAACAGACTGCAGTAGAGCAGAGGTACAGACTGTAAACTGGCATTAGAACAGACTGTTGAGGTGCAGTTGAACAGACAGTAGACGTGCAGTAGAAGAGACTGTAGATGTGTAGTAATATATATATTAAAGACCTGCATAAAAACAGACTGCAATTTAACAGACTTCAGAGCAGCAGTAGTACAGACTCTAGATTGGCTTTAGAACAGACTGTAGACGAGCTTTAGAACAGACTGTAAATGTCCAGTAGAACAGACTGACAATTAGAACAGGTTCTAGATGTGCAGTTAAACAGAATGTAGACATGCAGAAGAACAGACTGTAGATATGCAATTGTACAGACAGTAGACAAGCATTAGAACAGACTGTAGTTGTGCAGTAGAAGAGACTGTAGAGGTGCAGTAGTACAGAATGTTGACAATTATTAGAACAGACAGTGGACATGCAGTAAAACAGACTATAGACAATTTTTAGAACAGACTGTAGATGTGCAGTAGAACAGACTGTAGATGAGCAGTAGTACAGACTGTAGACTTGCATTAGAACAGACTGTAGATGTGCAGTAAAACAGACTGTAGACGTGCAGTAGATCAGACTGCAATAGAGCAGAGGTACAGACTGTAAACTGGCATTAGAACAGACTGTTGAGGTGCAGTTAAAAAGACTGTAGACGTGCAGTTGAACAGACTGTAGATGTTCATTAGAACAGACTGTAGACATACAATAGAACAGACTGTAGACGAGCATTTTAACAGACTGTAGACGACCAGTAGAACAGACTGTAGATGTGAAGTAGTACAGACTAAAGACGTGCATTATAACAGACTATGAGCGAGCATTAGAACAGACTATAGACTGTAGACGTTTATTAGAATAGACTGTAAACGTGCACTAGAACAGACCGTAGATGAGCAGTAGTACAGACTATAGACTTGCATTAGAACAGACTGTAGATGTGCATTAGAACAGACTGTAGACGTACAATAGAACAGACTGTAGAGGTGCAGTTAAACAGACTGTAGAGGTGCTGTTGAACAGACTTTAGAGAAGCAGTTGTACAGTCTCTAGATTGGATTTAGAACAGACTGTAGATGAGCTTTAGAACAGACTGTAAACGACCAGTAGAAAAGTCTGACAAAAAAGAGACTGTAGACGGCCATTAGAACAAACTGTAGATGTGCAGTAAAAGAGACTGTAGAAGTGCATTAGTAGAGAATGTTGACAATTATTAGAACAGACTGTAGACGTGCAGTAGAACAGAATCTAGACAATTATTAGAACAGACTGTAGACGTCCAGCAGAACAGACTGTAGATGTGCATTAGAAAAGACTGTAGACGTTTATTAAACAGACTATAGTCGTGCAGTAGAACAGACTGTAGACGTACAATAGAACAGACTGTAGAGATGCAGTTGAACAAACTGTAGACGTGCAATTTAACAGACTTCAGAGCTGCAGTAGTACAGACTCTAAATTGGCTTTAGAATAGACTGTAGACGAGCTTTAGAACAGACTGTAAATGTCCAGTAGAACAGACTGACAATTAGAACAGATTGTAGATGTGCAGTTAAACAGACTATAGACATGTAGTAGAACAGACTGTAGACTTGCATTAGAACATAATGTAGATGTGCATTAGAACAGACTATAGATGTGGAGTAAAACAGACTGTAGACGTGCAGTAGAATAAACTGCAGTGGAGCAGTGGTACAGACTGTAAACTGGCATTAGAACAGACTGTAGACATGCAGTAGAACAGACTGTAGAGGTGCAAATGTACAAACTGTAGACGTGCAGTAGTTCAGACTGTAGATGAGCAGTAGTACAGACTGTAGACTTGCATCAGAACAGACTGTAGATGTGCATTAGAACAGACTGTAGATGTGCAGTAGTACAGAATGTTGATAATTATTAGAACAGACAGTAGATGTGCAGTAGAACGGACTCTAGACAATTATTAGAACAGACTGTAGACGTCCATTAGAACAGATTGTAGATGTGCATTAGAACAGACTGTAGATGTGCATTAGAAGAGACTGTAGACAATTATTAAAACAGACAATAGTCGTGCAGTAGAACAGACTGTAGACAAGCAGTAGAACAGACTGTAGATGTGCAGTAGAACAGACTGTTGAGGTGCAGTAATACAGACTGCAAACGAGCATTATACAGACTGTAGAAGTGCAGTAGTACAGACTGTAGATATGCAGTAGAACAGAATGTAGACGTTTATTAGAACAGACTGTATACCTGCAGTAGAACAGACTGTAGATGTGCATTAGAAAAGACTGTAGACGTTTATTAAAATAGACTATAGTCTTGCAGTAGAACAGACTGTAGACGTGCAATAGAACAGACTGTAGAGGTGCAGTTGAACAGACTGTAGATGTGCATTAGAACAGACTGTAGATGTGCATTAGAAGAGACTGTAGACAATTATTAAAACAGACAATAGTCGTGCAGTAGAACAGACTGTAGACAAGCAGTAGAACAGACTGTAGATGTGCAGTAGAACAGACTGTTGAGGTGCAGTAATACAGACTGCAAACGAGCATTATACAGACTGTAGAAGTGCAGTAGTATTGACTGTAGATGTGCAGTAGAACAGAATGTAGACGTTTATTAGAACAGACTGTATACCTGCAGTAGAACAGACTGTAGATGTGCATTAGAAAAGACTGTAGACGTTTATTTAAAATGACTATAGTCGTGCAGTAGAACAGACTGTAGACATGCAATAGAACAGACTGTAGAGGTGCAGTTGAACAGACTGTAGATGTGCATTAGATCAGACCGTAAATGTGCAATTGAACAAATTGTAAACTTGCAGTAGAACAGACTGCAGAGCAACAGTAGTACAGACTCTAGATTGGCATTAGAACAGACTGTAGACGTGCAGTAGAAGAGACTGTAGAGGAGAAGTAGAACAAAATATAGAGGTGGAGTAGTAAGGACTGTTATTGGGCATTAGAACAGACTGTATTCGAGCAATAGAACAGACTATAGATGTGCAGTAGAAAAGACTAACGATGCTGCAGAAGAATAGACTTTAAAGGTGCATTAGTAGAGACTGTAGACGAGCATTAGAATAGACTGTATATGAGTATTAGAATAGACTGTAGACATGCTTTTGAACAGACTTTAGAGGTGCAGTAGTACAGACTGTAGACTTGCATTAGAATAGACAGTAGATGTGCAATAGAACAGACTGTAGACATAAAATAGAAGAGACTGTAGAGGTGCAGTTGAACAAACTTCAGAGCAGCAGTAGCACAGACTCTAGATTGGTTTTAGACAGACTGTAGACGAGCATTAGAAATGACTGTAAACGTCCAGTAGAACAGACAATGTGCAGAAGAATAGACTCTACAGGTGCATTACTACAGACTGTAGATGAGCATTAGAACATACGTACATATGAGTATTAGAAAACACTGTAGAATTGCTTTAGAACAGACTGTAGAGATGCAGTTGTATAGATTGTAGACAAGCATTAAAACAGACTGTAGAAGTGCAGTACTTCAGACTGTAGATGTGCAGTAGAAAAGACTATAGAGGTGCAGTAGTACAGAATGTCGACATTTATTATTGCCCTTCTACTGTCTCTTCTAATGCTCGTCTACAGTCGGGCGGCAGTGGCTCAGTGGTAGAGCGGTCGTCAACCGGAAGGTGGTGGGTTCGATTCCCGCTCTCCCCACAAAAAAAAAAAAAATACTGTCGTTGTGTCCTTGGGCAAGACACTTAACCCACCTTGCCTCGTATGAATGTGTAAGAATGTGCAGTGAATGTATGTGGTGTTGGTCGGAGAGGCCGTAGGCGCAGAATGGCTGCCACGTCTCTGTCAGTCTGCCCCAGGGCAGCTGTGGCTACAGTTGTAGCTTATCATCACCAGTGTGACTGAGTATGAATAAATAATGGATGACCTGTAAAGCGCTTTGAGTCCCTGAGAAAAGCGCTATATAAATCCAAACCATTATTACAGTCTGTATTACTGCACCTCTACAGTCTGTACTAAAGCACATCTACAGTCTGTTCTAATGCTCGTCCACAGTCTATTCTTATGCAGGTCTTTAGTCTTTACTACTGCACATCTACAGTCTGTTCTAATGGACACCTACATTCTGTTCTAATGCTCATCTACAGTCTTTTCTATTGTACGTCTACAGTCTTTTCTACTGCACATCAACAGTCTGTTCTAATGCTCGTCTACAGTCTGTACAACTGCACCTCTACAGTCTGTTCTACTGCAAGTCTACAGTCTGATCTAATGCCATTTTACAGTCAGTACTATTGCTCTACTGAAGTCTATTCTACTGCACATCTACAGTCATTTTACTGCACATCTACAATCTGTTCTAATTTTCAGTCTGTTCTACAATCTAGAGTCTGTACTAATTCTGCTCTGAAGTCTGTTCAACTGCACGTCTACAGTCTGTTCAACTGCACCTCTACAGTCTGTTCTATTGTACGTCTACAGTCTGTTCTACTGCACGACTATAGTCTGTTCTAATAATTGTCTAGAGTCTGTTCTACTGCACGTCTTCAGTTTGTTCTAAAATTGTCAACATTCTGTAATACTGCACCTCTACAGTCTCTTCTACTGCACCTCTACAGTCTGTTCTAAAGCATGTCTACAGTCTTTTCTAATACTCATCTACAGTCTGTTCTAATGCACGTCTATAGTCTGTTCTAATGCTCGTCTACAGTCTGTACTACTGCAGCTCTAGAGTCTATTCTTTTGCACATTGTCAGTTTGTTCTACGGGACGTTTACAGTCATTTCTATTGCTCGTTTACAGTCTGTTCTAAGGTAATTCTAGAGTCTGTACTACTGCTGCTCTGATTTCTGTTCACCTGCACGTCTACAGTCTGTTTTACTGCATATCTACAATCTGTTCTAATTGTTAGTCTGTTCTACTGGACGTTTACAGTCTGTTCTAAAGCTCATCTACAGTCTGTTCTAAAGCCAATCTAGAGTCTGTACTACTGCTGCTCTGACATCTGTTCAAATGCACATCTATAGTCTGTTCAACTGCACGTCTACAGTCTGTTCTAATGCAAGTCTACAGTCTGTACTACTGCTCATCTACAGTCTGTTCTATTGCACATCTACAGTCTGTTCTGATAAACGTCTACAGTCTGTTCTACTACACATCTACAGTCTGTACTACTGCACCTCTACTGTCTGTTCTACTGGCTGTCTACAGTCTGTTCTAATGCCATTTTACAGTCTTTACTACTGCTCTACTGCAGTCTGTTCTACTGCACTTCTACAGTCTGTTTTACTGCACATATACAATCTGTTCTAATTGTCAGTCTGTTCTACATAACATTTACAGTCTGTTCTAAAGCTCATCTACAGTCTGTTCTAAAGCCAATCTAGAGTCTGTACTACTGCTGCTCTGAAGTCTGTTCAACTGCTTGTCTACAGTCTGTTCAATTGCAGCTCTACAGTCTGTTCTATTGAACGTCTACAGTCTGCTCTACTGCACGATTAAAGTCTTTTAATAAACATCTACAGTCTTTTCTAATGCACATCTACAGTTTGTTCTACTGGTCGTCTACAGTCTGTACTACTTCACCTCTACAGTCGGTTGTAAAGCATGTCTACAGTCTTTTCTAATACTAATGTACAGTCTGTTCTAATGCTCGTGTAAAGTCTTAACTACTGCACCTCTACAGTCTATTATTCTGCACATCGTCAGTCTTTTCTAATGCACATCTACAGTCTGTTCTAATGGACAACTACAGTCTGTTCTAATGCACATCTACAGTTTGTTCTACTGGTCGTCTACAGTCTCTAATTGTCATTCTGTTCTACTGGACGTTTACAGTCTGTTCTAAAGCTTGACAACAGTCTGTTCTAAAGCCAATCTAGAGTCTGTACTACTGCTGCTCTGAAGTCTGTTCAACTGCACGTCTACAGTCTGTTCAACTGCACCTCTACAGTCTGTTCTATTGTACGTCTACAGTCTGTTCTACTGCACCTCTACAGTCTGTTCTATTGTACGTCTACAGTCTGTTCTACTGCACGACTATAGTCTGTATTAATAAATGTCTACAGTCTTTTCTAATGCACATCTACAGTGTGTTCTTGTGGAAGTCTACAGTCTGTTCTAATAATTGTCTAGAGTCTGTTCTACTGCACGCCTACAGTCTCTTCTAATAATAGTCAACATTCTGTACTACAGCACCTCTACAGTCTCTTCTACTGCTCATCTACAGTTTGTTCTAGTGGTCGTCTACAGTCTGTACTACTTCACCTCTACAGTCTGTTGTAAAGCATGTCTACAGTCTTTTCTAATACTAATGTACAGTCTGTTCTAATGCTCGTGTAAGTCTTAACTACTGCACCTCTACAGTCTATTATTCTGCACATCGTCAGTCTTTTCTAATGCACATCTACAGTCTGTTCTAATGGACAACTACAGTCTGTTCTAATGCACGTCTATAGTCTGTTCTAATGCTCGTCCACAGTCTGTTCTAATGCAGGTCTTTAGTCTGTACTATTGCACATCTACAGTCTGTTCTACTGGACGTATACAGTCTGTTCTAATGCTCGTCTACAGTCTGTTCTATTGTACGTCTACAGTCTCTTATAATGCTACTTTACAGTCTGTACCTCTGCTCTACCGCATTTTGTTCTACTGCACGTCTACAGTCTTTTTTATAAACATCTATAATCTATTCTACTGCATTTCTACAGTCATTACTACTGTACTTCTAAAGTCTATTCTAATGCTCATCAACAGTCTGTTCTAATGCAAGTCTACAGTCTGTGCTACTGCTCATCTACAGTCTGTACTACTGCACTTCTAAAATCTGTTCTAATGCTCATCTGCAGTCTGTATTACTGCACCTCTACAATCTGTTCTAAAGCATATCTAGAGTGTTTTCTAATACTCATATAGAGTCTGTTCTAATGCTCGTCTACAGTCTGAACTACTACATTTCTACAGTCTGTTCTAAAGCATGTCTACAGTGTTTTCTAATACTCATATACAGTCTGTTCTAATGCTCGTCTACAGTCTGTACTACTGCACCTCTATAGTCTATTCTTCTGCACTTTGTCAGTCTGTTCTGATAAACGTCTACAGTCTTTTCTACTACACATCTACAGTCTCTACTACTGCACTTCTAAAGTCTGTTTCTAATGCACATCTACAGTCTGTTCTAATGCAAGTCTACAGTCTGTACTACTGCTCATTTACGGTCTGTTCTACTGCAGGTCTACAGTCTGTTGTAATAAACATCTACAGTCTGTTCTACTGCACATCTACAGTCTGTACTACTGCACTTCTACAGTCTGTTCTAATGCTCGTCTACAGTCTGTATTACTGCACGTCTACAGTCATTTCAACTACACCTCAACAGTCTGTTCTAATGCCAGTTTACATTCTTTACCTCTGCTCTACTGCAGTCTGTTCTACTGCACGTCTACAGTCTGTTTTACTGCTCATATACAGTCTGTTCTACTGCACGTCTACAGTCTGTTCTAAAGCCAGTCTAGAGTCTGTTCTACTGCTGCTCTGAAGTCTGTTCAACTGCATGTCTGTAGTCTGTTCAACTGCACCTCTACGTCTGTTCTATTGTATGTCTACATTCTGTTCTAATGCACATCTACAGTCTGTTTGTAATGCAAGTCTACAGTCTGTACTACTGCTCGTGTACAATCTGTACTACTGCACCTCTACAGTCTGTTCTAAAGCATGTCTACAGTCTATTCTAATACTCATACACAGTCTGTTCTAATGCTCGTCTACAGTCTCTACTAACGGACCTTTAAATTCTATTCTTCTGCAGCATCATTAGTCTGTTTTACTGGACATCTACAGTCTGTTCTATATACGTATATAGTCTCTTCAAAAACTCGTCCACAGTCTGTTCTAATGCAGTCTGTACTACTGCACATCTATAGTCTGTTCTATTGCTCGAATACAGTCTGTTCTAATGCCCAATAAAAGTCTTTACTACTCCACCTCTACAGTTGGTTCTACTTCTCCTCTACAGTCTGTTCTACTGCAGGTCTACAGTCTGTTCTAATGCCAGTCTAGAGTCTGTACTACTGCTGCTCTACAGTCTGTTCTACTGCAAGTCTACATTCTGTTCTACTGCACATCTACAGTCTGTTCTAATGCACATCTACAGTCTGTTCAACTGCAAGTCCACTGTCTCTTCTACTGCTCTTCTACAGTCTGTTCTACTGCACGACTCTAGTCGGTTTTATTAAAGGTCTACAGTCTCTTCTAATGCACATCTACAGTCTGTTCTAATGCACATCTACAGTCTGTTCTACTGGACGTCTACAGTCAATTCTAAAGCCAAATTAGAGTCTGTACTACTGCTGCTCTGAAGTCTGTTTAACTGCAAGTCTACAGTCTGTTCAACTGCACTTCTACAGTCTGTTCTAATGCCATTTTACAGTCTGTACCTCTGCTCTACTGCAGTCTGTTCTATTGCAGTTCTACAGTCTTTTTTACTGCACATCTACAGTCTGTTCTAATGCACATCTACAGTATTTTCTAATGCAAGTCTACAGTCTTTACTACTGCTCATCTACGGTCTGTTCTACTGCAGGTCTAAAATCTCTTCTAATAAATGTCTACAGTCTGTTCTACTGCACATCTACAGTCTGTAATACTGCACTTCTACAGACTGTTCTAATGCTCGTCTACAGTCTGTATTACTGCACCTCTACAGTCTGTTCCAAAGCATGTCTAGAGTGTTTTCTTATACTCAAATACAGTCTGTTCTAATGCTCGTCTACAGTCTGTTAAACTGCACCTCTACAGTCTGTTCTAAAGCATGTCTATAGTGTTTTCTAATTCAAATATACAGTTTGTTCTAATGCTCGTCTACAGTCTGAACTACTGCTCTTCTACAGTCTGTTCTAAAGCATGTCTAGAGTGTTTTCTAATACTCATATACAGTCTGTTCTAATGCTCGTCCACAATCTGTTAAACTGCACCTCTAGAGACTGTTCTAAAGCATGTCTACAGTGTTTTCTAATACCCATATACAGTCTGTTCTAATGCTCATGTACAGTCTGTAGTACTGCACCTAGTCTATTCTTCTGCACATTGTCAGTCTGTTTTACTGGATGTTTACAGTCATTTCTAATGCAAGTCTACAGTCTGTACTACTGCTCTACTGCAGTCTGTTCTACTGCACGTCTACAGTCTGTTTTACTGCTCATATACAGTCTGTTCTAATGCACATCTACAGTCTGTTCTAATGCAAGTCTACATTCTGTACTACTGCTCACCTACAGTCTGTTCTTCTGCACGTCTACAGTCTGTTCTGATAAACTTCTACAGTCTGTTCTACTGCATATCTACAGTCTCTACTACTGCACTTTTAAAGTCTGTTCTAATGCACATCTACAGTCTGTTCTAATGCAAGACTAAAGTTTGTACTACTGCTCATCTACGGTCTGTTCTACTGCAGGTCTACAGTTAATGGATTGGATTTATATTGCGCTTTTCTCCCAAGGGACCAAGGGACTCAAAGCGCCCACAAGCCGTCCATTATTCATTCATACACAGTCACACACTGGTGATGGTAACTACAACTGTAGCCACAGATGCCCTGGGGTTGACTGACAGAGACGTGGCAGCCATTTTGCGCCTAAGGCCTCTTTGACCATCACCACATACATTCACTGAACATTCTTACACATTCATACGAGGCAAGGTGGGTTAAGTGTCTTGCCCAAGGACACAACGACAGTATGAATTGTGGGGAGAGCGGGAATCGAACACACTACCTTCCGGTTGAAAGACGACCGCTCTACCACTGAGCCACTGCCGCCCTATACAGTCTGTTATAATAAATGTCTACAGTTTGTTCTACTGCACATCTACAGTCTGTACTACTGCACCTCTACAGTCTGTTCTAAAACATGTCTAGAGAGTTTTCTAATACTAATATAAAGTCTGGTCAAATGCACATCTATAGTCTGTTCAACTGCACGTCTACAGTCTGTTTTACTGCACATCTACAGTCTGTTCTAATGCACATCTACAGTCTGTAGATGAGCAGTAGTACAGACTGTAGACTTGCATTAGAACAGACTGTAGATGAGCAGTAGTACAGACTGTAGACTTGCATTAGAACAGTCTGTTCTATTGCACATCTACAGTCTGTTCTGATAAACGTCTACAGTCTGTTCTACTACACATCTACAGTCTGTACAACTGCACCTCTACTGTCTGTTCTACTGGCTGTCTACAGTCTGTTCTAATGCCATTTTACAGTCTTTACTACTGCTCTACTGCAGTCTATTATACTGCACTTCTACAGTCTGTTTTACTGCACATATACAATCTGTTCTAATTGTCAGTCTGTTTTACTGAACATATACAGTCTGTTCTAAAGCTTGACAACAGTCTGTTCTAAAGCCAATCTAGAGTCTGTACTACTGCTGCTCTGAAGTCTGTTCAACTGCACGTCTACAGTCTGTTCAACTGCACCTCTACAGTCTGTTCTATTGTACGTCTACAGTCTGTTCTACTGCACGACTATAGTCTGTATTAATAAATTTCTACAGTCTTTTCTAATGCACATCTACAGTGTGTTCTTGTGGAAGTCTACAGTCTGTTCTAATAATTGTCTAGAGTCTGTTCTACTGCACGCCTACAGTCTCTTCTAATAATAGTCAACATTCTGTACTACAGCACCTCTACAGTCTCTTCTACTGCACATCTACAGTTTGTTCTAGAGGTCGTCTACAGTCTGTACTACTTCACCTCTACAGTCTGTTGTAAAGCATGTCTACAGTCTTTTCTAATACTAATGTACAGTCTGTTCTAATGCTCGTGTAAAGTCTTAACTACTGCACCTCTACAGTCTATTATTCTGCACATCGTCAGTCTTTTCTAATGCACATCTACAGTCTGTTCTAATGGACAACTACAGTCTGTTCTAATGCACGTCTATAGTCTGTTCTAATGCTCGTCCACAGTCTGTTCTAATGCTCGTCCACAGTCTGTTCTAATGCAGGTCTTTAGTCTGTACTATTGCACATCTACAGTCTGTTCTACTGGATGTATACAGTCTGTTCTAATGCTCGTCTACAGTCTGTTCTATTGTACGTCTACAGTCTCTTATAATGCTACTTTACAGTCTGTACCTCTGCTCTACCGCATTTTGTTCTAATGCACGTCTACAGTCTTTTTTATAAACGTCTATAGTCTATTCTACTGCATTTCTACAGTCATTACTACTGTACTTCTAAAGTCTATTCTAATGCTCATCAACAGTCTGTTCTAATGCAAGTCTACAGTCTGTGCTACTGCTCATCTACAGTCTGTACTACTGCACTTCTAAAATCTGTTCTAATGCTCATCTGCAGTCTGTGTTACTGCACCTCTACATTCTGTTCTAAAGCATATCTAGAGTGTTTTCTAATACTCATATAGAGTCTGTTCTAATGCTCGTCTACAGTCTGAACTACCACATTTCTACAGTCTGTTCTAAAGCATGTCTACAGTGTTTTCTAATACTCATATACAGTCTGTTCTAATGCTCGTCTACAGTCTGTACTACTGCACCTCTATAGTCTATTCTTCTGCACTTTGTCAGTCTGTTCTGATAAACGTCTACAGTCTTTTCTACTACACATCTACAGTCTCTACTACTGCACTTCTAAAGTCTGTTTCTAATGCACATCTACAGTCTGTTCTAATGCAAGTCTACAGTCTGTACTACTGCTCATTTACGGTCTGTTCTACTGCAGTTCTACAGTCTGTTGTATTAAACGTCTACAGTCTGTTCTACTGCACATCTACAGTCTGTACTACTGCACTTCTACAGTCTGTTCTAATGCTCGTCTACAGTCTGTATTACTGCACGTCTACAGTCATTTCAACTACACCTCAACAGTCTGTTCTAATGCCAGTTTACATTCTTTACCTCTGCTCTACTGCAGTCTGTTCTACTGCACGTCTACAGTCTGTTTTACTGCTGATATACAGTCTGTTCTACTGCACGTCTACAGTCTGTTCTAAAGCCAGTCTAGAGTCTGTTCTACTGCTGCTCGGAAGTCTGTTCAACTGCATGTCTGTAGTCTGTTCAACTGCACCTCTACGTCTGTTCTATTGTATGTCTACATTCTGTTCTAATGCACATCTACAGTCTGTTCTAATGCAAGTGCAAGTCTACAGTCTGTACTACTGCTCGTGTACAGTCTGTACTATTGCACCTCTACAGTCTGTTCTAAAGCATGTCTACAGTCTATTCTAATACTCATACGCAGTCTGTTCTAATGCTCGTCTACAGTCTCCACTAACGGACCTTTAAATTCTATTCTTCTGCAGCATCATTAGTCTGTTTTACTGGACATCTACAGTCTGTTCTATACACGTATATAGTCTCTTCAAATACTCGTCCACAGTCTGTTCTAATGCAGTCTGTACTACTGCACATCTATAGTCTGTTCTATTTTTCGAATACAGTCTGTTCTAATGCCCAATAAAAGTCTTTACTACTCCACCTCTACAGTTTGTTCTACTTCTCCTCTACAGTCTGTTCTACTGCAGGTCTACAGTCTGTTCTAATGCCAGTCTAGAGTCTGTACTACTGCTGCTCTACAGTCTGTTCTACTGCAAGTCTACATTCTGTTCTACTGCACATCTACAGTCTGTTCTAATGCACATCTACAGTCTGTTCAACTGCAAGTCCACTGTCTCTTCTACTGCTCTTCTACAGTCTGTTCTACTGCACGACTCTAGTCGGTTTTATTAAAGGTCTACAGTCTCTTCTAATGCACATCTACAGTCTGTTCTAATGCACATCTACAGTCTGTTCTACTGGACGTCTACAGTCAGTTCTAAAGCCAATCTAGAGTCTGTACTACTGCTGCTCTGAAGTCTGTTTAACTGCAAGTCTACAGTCTGTTCAACTGCACTTCTACAGTCTGTTCTAATGCCATTTTACAGTCTGTACCTCTGCTCTACTGCAGTCTGTTCTATTGCACTTCTACAGTCTTTTTTACTGCACATCTACAGTCTGTTCTAATGCACATCTACAGTCTGTTCTAATGCAAGTCTACAGTCTTTACTACTTCTCATCTACGGTCTGTTCTACTGCAGGTCTAAAATCTCTTCTAATAAATGTCTACAGTCTGTTCTACTGCACATCTACAGTCTGTAATACTGCACTTCTACAGACTGTTCTAATGCTCGTCTACAGTCTGTATTACTGCACCTCTACAGTCTGTTCCAAAGCATGTCTAGAGTGTTTTCTTATACTCAAATACAGTCTGTTCTAATGCTCGTCTACAGTCTGTTAAACTGCACCTCTACAGTCTGTTCTAAAGCATGTCTATAGTGTTTTCTAATTCAAACATACAGTTTGTTCTAATGCTCGTCTACAGTCTGAACCACTGCTCTTCTACAGTCTGTTCTAAAGCATGTCTAGAGTGTTTTCTAATACTCATATACAGTCTGTTCTAATGCTCGTCCACAATCTGTTAAACTGCACCTCTAGAGACTGTTCTAAAGCATGTCTAGAGTGTTTTCTAATACTCATATACAGTCTGTTCTAATGCTCATGTACAGTCTGTAGTACTGCACCTAGTCTATTCTTCTGCACATTGTCAGTCTGTTTTACTGGATGTTTACAGTCATTTCTAATGCAAGTCTACAGTCTGTACTACTGCTCATCTACAGTCTGTTCTAATGCCAGTTTACAGTCTGTACTTCTGCTCTACTGCAGTCTGTTCTACTGCACGTCTACAGTCTGTTTTACTGCTCATATACAGTCTGTTCTAATGCACATCTACAGTCTATTCTAATGCAAGTCTACATTCTGTACTACTGCTCACCTACAGTCTGTTCTTCTGCACGTCTACAGTCTGTTCTGATAAACTTCTACAGTCTGTTCTACTGCATATCTACAGTCTCTACTACTGCACTTTTAAAGTCTGTTCTAATGCACATCTATAGTCTGTTCTAATGCAAGTCTAAAGTTTGTACTACTGCTCATCTACGGTCTGTTCTACTGCAGGTCTACAGTTAATGGATTGGATTTATATTGTGCTTTTCTCCCAAGGGACCAAGGGACTCAAAGCGCCCACAAGCCGTCCATTATTCATTCATACACAGTCACACACTGGTGATGGTAACTACAACTGTAGCCACAGATGCCCTGGGGTTGACTGACAGAGACGTGGCAGCCATTTTGCGCCTAAGGCCTCTTTGACCATCACCACATACATTCACTGAACATTCTTACACATTCATACGAGGCAAGGTTGGTTAAGTGTCTTGCCCAAGAACACAACGACAGTATGAATTGTGGGGAGAGCGGGAATCGAACACACTACCTTCCGGTTGAAAGACGACCGCTCTACCACTGAGCCACTGCCGCCCTATACAGTCTGTTATAATGAACGTCTACAGTCTGTTCTACTGCACATCTACAGTCTGTACTACTGCACCTCTACAGTCTGTTCTAAAGCATGTCTAGAGAGTTTTCTAATACTAATATAAAGTCTGGTCAAATGCACATCTATAGTCTGTTCAACTGCACGTCTACAGTCTGTTTTACTGCACATCTACAGTCTGTTCTAATGCACATCTACAGTCTGTTCTAATGCAAGTCTACAGTCTGTACTACTGCTCATCTACAGTCTGTTCTATTGCACATCTACAGTCTGTTCTGATAAACGTCTACAGTCTGTTCTACTACACATCTACAGTCTGTACAACTGCACCTCTACTGTCTGTTCTACTGGCTGTCTACAGTCTGTTCTAATGCCATTTTACAGTCTTTACTACTGCTCTACTGCAGTCTATTCTACTGCACTTCTACAGTCTGTTTTACTGCACATATACAATCTGTTCTAATTGTCAGTCTGTTCTACTGAACATTTACAGTCTGTTCTAAAGCTTGACAACAGTCTGTTCTAAAGCCAATCTAGAGTCTGTACTACTGCTGCTCTGAAGTCTGTTCAACTGCACGTCTACAGTCTGTTCAACTGCACCTCTACAGTCTGTTCTATTGTACGTCTACAGTCTGTTCTACTGCACGACTATAGTCTGTATTAATAAATGTCTACAGTCTTTTCTAATGCACATCTACAGTGTGTTCTTGTGGAAGTCTACAGTCTGTTCTAATAATTGTCTAGAGTCTGTTCTACTGCACGCCTACAGTCTCTTCTAATAATAGTCAACATTCTGTACTACAGCACCTCTACAGTCTCTTCTACTGCACATCTACAGTTTGTTCTAGTGGTCGTCTACAGTCTGTACTACTTCACCTCTACAGTCTGTTGTAAAGCATGTCTACAGTCTTTTCTAATACTAATGTACAGTCTGTTCTAATGCTCGTGTAAAGTCTTAACTACTGCACCTCTACAGTCTATTATTCTGCACATCGTCAGTCTTTTCTAATGCACATCTACAGTCTGTTCTAATGGACAACTACAGTCTGTTCTAATGCACGTCTATAGTCTGTTCTAATGCTCGTCCACAGTCTGTTCTAATGCTCGTCCACAGTCTGTTCTAATGCAGGTCTTTAGTCTGTACTATTGCACATCTACAGTCTGTTCTACTGGATGTATACAGTCTGTTCTAATGCTCGTCTACAGTCTGTTCTATTGTACGTCTACAGTCTCTTATAATGCTACTTTACAGTCTGTACCTCTGCTCTACCGCATTTTGTTCTAATGCACGTCTACAGTCTTTTTTATAAACGTCTATAGTCTATTCTACTGCATTTCTACAGTCATTACTACTGTACTTCTAAAGTCTATTCTAATGCTCATCAACAGTCTGTTCTAATGCAAGTCTACAGTCTGTGCTACTGCTCATCTACAGTCTGTACTACTGCACTTCTAAAATCTGTTCTAATGCTCATCTGCAGTCTGTGTTACTGCACCTCTACATTCTGTTCTAAAGCATATCTAGAGTGTTTTCTAATACTCATATAGAGTCTGTTCTAATGCTCGTCTACAGTCTGAACTACCACATTTCTACAGTCTGTTCTAAAGCATGTCTACAGTGTTTTCTAATACTCATATACAGTCTGTTCTAATGCTCGTCTACAGTCTGTACTACTGCACCTCTATAGTCTATTCTTCTGCACTTTGTCAGTCTGTTCTGATAAACGTCTACAGTCTTTTCTACTACACATCTACAGTCTCTACTACTGCACTTCTAAAGTCTGTTTCTAATGCACATCTACAGTCTGTTCTAATGCAAGTCTACAGTCTGTACTACTGCTCATTTACGGTCTGTTCTACTGCAGTTCTACAGTCTGTTGTATTAAACGTCTACAGTCTGTTCTACTGCACATCTACAGTCTGTACTACTGCACTTCTACAGTCTGTTCTAATGCTCGTCTACAGTCTGTATTACTGCACGTCTACAGTCATTTCAACTACACCTCAACAGTCTGTTCTAATGCCAGTTTACATTCTTTACCTCTGCTCTACTGCAGTCTGTTCTACTGCACGTCTACAGTCTGTTTTACTGCTGATATACAGTCTGTTCTACTGCACGTCTACAGTCTGTTCTAAAGCCAGTCTAGAGTCTGTTCTACTGCTGCTCGGAAGTCTGTTCAACTGCATGTCTGTAGTCTGTTCAACTGCACCTCTACGTCTGTTCTATTGTATGTCTACATTCTGTTCTAATGCACATCTACAGTCTGTTCTAATGCAAGTGCAAGTCTACAGTCTGTACTACTGCTCGTGTACAGTCTGTACTATTGCACCTCTACAGTCTGTTCTAAAGCATGTCTACAGTCTATTCTAATACTCATACGCAGTCTGTTCTAATGCTCGTCTACAGTCTCCACTAACGGACCTTTAAATTCTATTCTTCTGCAGCATCATTAGTCTGTTTTACTGGACATCTACAGTCTGTTCTATACACGTATATAGTCTCTTCAAATACTCGTCCACAGTCTGTTCTAATGCAGTCTGTACTACTGCACATCTATAGTCTGTTCTATTTTTCGAATACAGTCTGTTCTAATGCCCAATAAAAGTCTTTACTACTCCACCTCTACAGTTTGTTCTACTTCTCCTCTACAGTCTGTTCTACTGCAGGTCTACAGTCTGTTCTAATGCCAGTCTAGAGTCTGTACTACTGCTGCTCTACAGTCTGTTCTACTGCAAGTCTACATTCTGTTCTACTGCACATCTACAGTCTGTTCTAATGCACATCTACAGTCTGTTCAACTGCAAGTCCACTGTCTCTTCTACTGCTCTTCTACAGTCTGTTCTACTGCACGACTCTAGTCGGTTTTATTAAAGGTCTACAGTCTCTTCTAATGCACATCTACAGTCTGTTCTAATGCACATCTACAGTCTGTTCTACTGGACGTCTACAGTCAGTTCTAAAGCCAATCTAGAGTCTGTACTACTGCTGCTCTGAAGTCTGTTTAACTGCAAGTCTACAGTCTGTTCAACTGCACTTCTACAGTCTGTTCTAATGCCATTTTACAGTCTGTACCTCTGCTCTACTGCAGTCTGTTCTATTGCACTTCTACAGTCTTTTTTACTGCACATCTACAGTCTGTTCTAATGCACATCTACAGTCTGTTCTAATGCAAGTCTACAGTCTTTACTACTTCTCATCTACGGTCTGTTCTACTGCAGGTCTAAAATCTCTTCTAATAAATGTCTACAGTCTGTTCTACTGCACATCTACAGTCTGTAATACTGCACTTCTACAGACTGTTCTAATGCTCGTCTACAGTCTGTATTACTGCACCTCTACAGTCTGTTCCAAAGCATGTCTAGAGTGTTTTCTTATACTCAAATACAGTCTGTTCTAATGCTCGTCTACAGTCTGTTAAACTGCACCTCTACAGTCTGTTCTAAAGCATGTCTATAGTGTTTTCTAATTCAAACATACAGTTTGTTCTAATGCTCGTCTACAGTCTGAACTACTGCTCTTCTACAGTCTGTTCTAAAGCATGTCTAGAGTGTTTTCTAATACTCATATACAGTCTGTTCTAATGCTCGTCCACAATCTGTTAAACTGCACCTCTAGAGACTGTTCTAAAGCATGTCTAGAGTGTTTTCTAATACTCATATACAGTCTGTTCTAATGCTCATGTACAGTCTGTAGTACTGCACCTAGTCTATTCTTCTGCACATTGTCAGTCTGTTTTACTGGATGTTTACAGTCATTTCTAATGCAAGTCTACAGTCTGTACTACTGCTCATCTACAGTCTGTTCTAATGCCAGTTTACAGTCTGTACTTCTGCTCTACTGCAGTCTGTTCTACTGCACGTCTACAGTCTGTTTTACTGCTCATATACAGTCTGTTCTAATGCACATCTACAGTCTATTCTAATGCAAGTCTACATTCTGTACTACTGCTCACCTACAGTCTGTTCTTCTGCACGTCTACAGTCTGTTCTGATAAACTTCTACAGTCTGTTCTACTGCATATCTACAGTCTCTACTACTGCACTTTTAAAGTCTGTTCTAATGCACATCTATAGTCTGTTCTAATGCAAGTCTAAAGTTTGTACTACTGCTCATCTACGGTCTGTTCTACTGCAGGTCTACAGTTAATGGATTGGATTTATATTGTGCTTTTCTCCCAAGGGACCAAGGGACTCAAAGCGCCCACAAGCCGTCCATTATTCATTCATACACAGTCACACACTGGTGATGGTAACTACAACTGTAGCCACAGATGCCCTGGGGTTGACTGACAGAGACGTGGCAGCCATTTTGCGCCTAAGGCCTCTTTGACCATCACCACATACATTCACTGAACATTCTTACACATTCATACGAGGCAAGGTTGGTTAAGTGTCTTGCCCAAGACACAACGACAGTATGAATTGTGGGGAGAGCGGGAATCGAACACACTACCTTCCGGTTGAAAGACGACCGCTCTACCACTGAGCCACTGCCGCCCTATACAGTCTGTTATAATGAACGCGTCTACAGTCTGTTCTACTGCACATCTACAGTCTGTACTACTGCACCTCTACAGTCTGTTCTAAAGCATGTCTAGAGAGTTTTCTAATACTAATATAAAGTCTGGTCAAATGCACATCTATAGTCTGTTCAACTGCACGTCTACAGTCTGTTTTACTGCACATCTACAGTCTGTTCTAATGCACATCTACAGTCTGTTCTAATGCAAGTCTACAGTCTGTACTACTGCTCATCTACAGTCTGTTCTATTGCACATCTACAGTCTGTTCTGATAAACGTCTACAGTCTGTTCTACTACACATCTACAGTCTGTACAACTGCACCTCTACTGTCTGTTCTACTGGCTGTCTACAGTCTGTTCTAATGCCATTTTACAGTCTTTACTACTGCTCTACTGCAGTCTATTCTACTGCACTTCTACAGTCTGTTTTACTGCACATATACAATCTGTTCTAATTGTCAGTCTGTTCTACTGAACATTTACAGTCTGTTCTAAAGCTTGACAACACTCTGTTCTAAAGCCAATCTAGAGTCTGTACTACTGCTGCTCTGAAGTCTGTTCAACTGCACGTCTACAGTCTGTTCAACTGCACCTCTACAGTCTGTTCTATTGTACGTCTACAGTCTGTTCTACTGCACGACTACAGTCTGTATTAATAAATGTCTACAGTCTTTTCTAATGCACATCTACAGTGTGTTCTTGTGGAAGTCTACAGTCTGTTCTAATAATTGTCTAGAGTCTGTTCTACTGCACGCCTACAGTCTCTTCTAATAATAGTCAACATTCTGTACTACAGCACCTCTACAGTCTCTTCTACTGCACATCTACAGTTTGTTCTAGTGGTCGTCTACAGTCTGTACTACTTCACCTCTACAGTCTGTTGTAAAGCATGTCTACAGTCTTTTCTAATACTAATGTACAGTCTGTTCTAATGCTCGTGTAAAGTCTTAACTACTGCACCTCTACAGTCTATTATTCTGCACATCGTCAGTCTTTTCTAATGCACATCTACAGTCTGTTCTAATGGACAACTACAGTCTGTTCTAATGCACGTCTATAGTCTGTTCTAATGCTCGTCCACAGTCTGTTCTAATGCAGGTCTTTAGTCTGTACTATTGCACATCTACAGTCTGTTCTACTGGATGTATACAGTCTGTTCTAATGCTCGTCTACAGTCTGTTCTATTGTACGTCTACAGTCTCTTATAATGCTACTTTACAGTCTGTACCTCTGCTCTACCGCATTTTGTTCTAATGCACGTCTACAGTCTTTTTTATAAACGTCTATAGTCTATTCTACTGCATTTCTACAGTCATTACTACTGTACTTCTAAAGTCTATTCTAATGCTCATCAACATTCTGTTCTAATGCAAGTCTACAGTCTGTGCTACTGCTCATCTACAGTCTGTACTACTGCACTTTTAAAATCTGTTCTAATGCTCATCTGCAGTCTGTATTACTGCACCTCTACAATCTGTTCTAAAGCATATCTAGAGTGTTTTCTAATACTCATATAGAGTCTGTTCTAATGCTCGTCTACAGTCTGAACTACTACATTTCTACGGTCTGTTCTAAAGCATGTCTACAGTGTTTTCTAATACTCATATACAGTCTGTTCTAATGCTCGTCTACAGTCTGTACTACTGCACCTCTATAGTCTATTCTTCTGCACTTTGTCAGTCTGTTCTCATAAACGTCTACAGTCTTTTCTACTACACATCTACAGTCTCTACTACTGCACTTCTAAAGTCTGTTTCTAATGCACATCTACAGTCTGTTCTAATGCAAGTCTATAGTCAGTACTACTGCTCATCTACAGTCTGTACTACTGCACCTCTACAGTCTGTTCTATAGCATGTCTAGAGAGTTTTCTAATACTAATATAAAGTCTGTTCAAATGCACATCTATAGTCTGTTCAACTGCACGTCTACAGTCTGTTTTACTGCACATCTACAGTCTGTTCTAATGCACATCTACAGTCTCTTCTACTTCACCTCTACAGTCTGTTGTAAAGCATGTCTACAGTCTTTTCTAATACTAATGTACAGTCTGTTCTAATGCTCAGTCTACAGTCTGTGCTACTGCTCATCTACAGTCTGTACTACTGCACTTTTAAAATCTGTTCTAATGCTCATCTGCAGTCTGTATTACTGCACCTCTACAATCTGTTCTAAAGCATATCTAGAGTGTTTTCTAATACTCATATAGAGTCTGTTCTAATGCTCGTCTACAGTCTAAACTACTACATTTCTACAATCTGTTCTAAAGCATGTCTACAGTGTTTTCTAATACTCATATACAGTCTGTTCTAATGCTCGTCTACAGTCTGTACTACTGCACCTCTATAGTCTATTCTTCTGCACTTTGTCAGTCTGTTCTCATAAACGTCTACAGTCTTTTCTACTACACATCTACAGTCTCTACTACTGCACTTCTAAAGTCTGTTTCTAATGCACATCTACAGTCTGTTCTAATGCAAGTCTATAGTCAGTACTACTGCTCATCTACAGTCTGTACTACTGCACCTCTACAGTCTGTTCTATAGCATGTCTAGAGAGTTTTCTAATACTAATATAAAGTCTGTTCAAATGCACATCTATAGTCTGTTCAACTGCACGTCTACAGTCTGTTTTACTGCACATCTACAGTCTGTTCTAATGCACCTCTACAGTCTGTTCTATTGTACGTCTACAGTCTGTTCTACTGCACGACTATAGTCTGTATTAATAAATGTATACAGTCTTTTCTAATGCACATCTACAGTGTGCTCTTGTGGAAGTCTACAGTCTGTTCTAATAATTGTCTAGAGTCTGTTCTACTGCACGCCTACAGTCTCTTCTAATAATAGTCAACATTCTGTACTACAGCACCTCTACAGTCTCTTCTACTGCACATCTACAGTTTGTTCTAGTGGTCGTCTACAGTCTGTACTACTTCACCTCTACAGTCTGTTGTAAAGCATGGCTACAGTCTTTTCTAATACTAATGTACAGTCTGTTCTAATGCTCGTGTAAAGTCTTAACTACTGCACCTCTACAGTCTATTATTCTGCACATCGTCAGTCTTTTCTAATGCACATCTACAGTCTGTTCTAATGGACAACTACAGTCTGTTCTAATGCACGTCTATAGTCTGTTCTAATGCTCGTCCACAGTCTGTTCTAATGCAGGTCTTTAGTCTGTACTATTGCATATCTACAGTCTGTTCTACTGGACGTATACAGTCTGTTCTAATGCTCGTCTACAGTCTGTTCTATTGTACGTCTACAGTCTCTTATAATGCTACTTTACAGTCTGTACCTCTGCTCTACCGCATTTAGTTCTACTGCACGTCTACAGTCTTTTTTATAAACGTCTATAGTCTATTCTACTGCATTTCTACAGTCATTACTACTGTACTTCTAAAGTCTATTCTAATGCTCATCAACAGTCTTTTCTAATGCAAGTCTACAGTCTGTACTACTGCTCACCTACAGTCTGTTCTTCTGCATGTCTACAGTCTGTTCTGATAAACTTCTACAGTCTGTTCTACTGCATATCTACAGTCCTACTACTGCACTTTTAAAGTCTGTTCTAATGCACATCTACAGTCTGTTCTAATGCAAGTCTAAAGTTTGTACTACTGCTCATCTACGGTCTGTTCTACTGCAGGTCTACAGTTAATGGATTGGATTTATATTGCGCTTTTTTCCCAAGGGACCAAGGGACTCAAAGCGCCCATAAGCTGTCCATTATTCATTCATACACAGTCACACACTGGTGATGGTAACTACAACTGTAGCCACAGATGCCCTGGGGCAGACTGACAGAGACGTGGCAGCCATTTTGCGCCTAAGGCCTCTTTGACCATCACCACATACATTCACTGAACATTCTTACACATTCATACAAGGCAAGGTGGGTTAAGTGTCTTGCCAAAACGACAGTATGAATTGTGTCTGTTCTACTGCACATCTACAGTCTGTACTACTGCACCTCTACAGTCTGTTCTAAAGCATGTCTAGAGAGTTTTCTAATACTAATATAAAGTCTGTGCTAATGCTCGTCTACACTCTGAACTACTGCACCACTAAAGTCTATTCCTCTGAAGCATTGTCAGTCTGTTCTACTGCAAGTCTACAGTCTGTTCTAATGCCAGTCTAGAGTGTGTACTACTGCGGCTCCACAGTCTGTTCTACTGCACATCTACAATCTCTTCTACTGCACATGTACAGTCTGTTCTAATGGTCGTCTACAGTCAGTTCTAATGCTCGTCTACAATCAGTTCTAAAGCCATTCTAGAGTCTGTACTACTGCTGCTATGAAGTCTGTTCAACTGCAATTCTACAATCTGTTTAACTGCACGTCTATAGTCTGTTCTATTGCAAGTCTACATTCTAATCTACTGCTCGACTTCAGTCTGTTCTACTGCATGACTACAATCTGTTTTAATAAACATCTACAGTCTGTTCTACTGCACATCTACAGTCTGTACTACTGCACTTCTACATTCTGTTCTAATGCAAGTCTATCATCCGTACTACTGCTTGTCTACAGTCTGTACTACTGCACCTCTACAGTCTCTTTTAAAGCATGTCTACAGTCTATTCTAATACTTATATACAGTCTTTTCTAATACTCGTTTACAGTCTCTACTAATGCATCTCTAAAGTCTATTCTTCTGAAGCATCGTCAGTCTGTTCTACTGCAAGTCTACAGTCTGTTCTAATAATTGTCTACAGTCCGTTCTACTGCACGTCTATAGTCTTTTCTATTAATTGTCGACAGTCTGTACTAATGCACCTCTACAGTCTCTTCTACTGCACTTCTAAAGTCTGTTTTAATGCACATCTACAGTCTGTTCTAATGCAAGTCATCAGTCTTTACTACTGCTCATCTACGGTCTGTTCTACTGCAGGTCTAAAATCTCTTCTAATAAATGTTTACAGTCTGTTCAACTGCAAGTCTACAGTCTGTTAAACTGCACCTCTACAGTCTGTTCTAATGCTCGTCTACAGTCTGTATTACTGCACCTCTACAGTCTGTTCTAAAGCATGTCTAGAGTGTTTTGTAATACTTATATACAGTCTGTCCTAATGCTCGTCTACAGTCTGTACTACTCCATCTCTACAGTCTATTCTTCTGCACATTGTCAGTCTGTTCTACTGGACGTTTACAGTCTTTTTTAATGCTCATCTACAGTCATTTCTAAAGCCAATCTAGTGTCTGTACTACTGCTGCTCTGAAGTCTGTTTAACTGCAAGTCTACAGTATGTTCAACTGCACCTCTACAGTCTGTTCTAATGCCAGTTTACAGTCTGTTCTATTGCTCTACTGCAGTCTGTTCTACTGCATGTCTACAGTCTGTTTTACTGCACATCTACAGTCTGTTCTAATGCACATCTACAGTCTGTTCCAATGCAAGTCTACAGTTTGTACTACTGCTCATGTACGGTCTGTTCTACTCCACGTCTACAATCTGTTATAATAAACGTCTACAGTCTATTCTGCACATTTACAGTCTGTACTACTGCACTTCTACAGTCTTTTTTTAATGCTCGTCTACAGTCTGTATTACTGCACCTCTACAGTCTGTTGTAAAGCATTTCTAGTAGTGTTTTCTAATACTCATATAGAGTCTGTTCTAATGCTCGTCTACAGTCTGAACTACTACATTTCTACAGTCTGTTCTAAAGCATGTCTACAGTGTTTTCTAATACTCATATACAGTCTGTTCTAATGCCAGTTTACAGTCTGTTCTAATGCACATCTACAGTCTGTTCTACTGCACATCTACAGTCTGTTCTACTGGACGTTTACAGTCTGTTCTAATGCTTGCCTACAGTCTGTTCTACTGCACGTCTACAGTCTGTTCTACTGCATGTCTGCAGTCTGTTTTGATAAACGTCTACAGTCTTTTCTACTACACATCTACAGTCTCTACTACTGCATTTCTAAAGTCTGTTTCTAATGCACATCTACAGTCTGTTCTAATGCAAGTCTATAGTCTGTACTACTGCTCATCTATGGTCTTTTCTAGTGCAGGTCTACAGTCTGTTCTAATAAACGTCTACAGTCTATAGTCTGTTCTAATGCTCGTCCACAGTCTGTTCTAATGCATGTCTTAATTCTGTACTACTGCACATCTACGGTCTGTTCTACTAGATGTCTACAGTCTGTTCTAATGCTCGTATACAGTCTGTTGTATTGTACGTCTACAGTCTTTTTAAATGCACATCTACAGTCTGTTCAACTGCACGTCTACAGTCTTCTCAACTGCACCTCAACAGTCTCTTCTAATGCCAGTTTACAGTCTGTTCCTCTGCTCTACTGCAGTCTGTTCTACTGCACGTCTACAGTCTCTTTTTCTGCACATCTACAGTCTGTTCTAATGCACATCTACAGTCTGTTCTAATGCAAGTCTATAATCTGTACTACTGCTCATCTACAGTCTGTTCTAATGCAAGTTTATAATCTGTACTACTGCTCATCTACAGTCTGTTCTAATGCAAGTCTACAGTCTGTACTACTGCTCATTTATGGTCTGTTCTACTGCAAGTCTACAGTCTGTTCTAATAAACGTCTACAGTCTGTTCTACTGCACATTTACAGTCTGTACTACTGCACTTCTACAGTCTGTTCTAATGCTCGTCTACAGTCTGTATTACTGCACGTCTACAGTCATTTTAACTGCACCTCAACAGTCTGTTCTAATGCCAGTTTACATTCTTTACCTCTGCTCTACTGCAGTCTGTTCTACTGCACGTCTACAGTCTGTTTTACTGCTCATATACAGTCTGTTCTACTGCATGACTACAGTCTGTTCTAAAGCCAGTCTAGAGTCTGTTCTACTGCTGCTCTGAAGTCTTTTCAACTGCATGTCTATAGTCTGTTCAACTGCACCTCTACGTCTGTTCTATTGTATGTCTACATTCTGTTCTAATGCACATCTATAGTCTGTTCTAATGCAAGTCTACAGTCTGTACTACTGCTCGTGTACAGTCTGTACTACTGCACCTCTACAGTCTGTTCTAAAGCAGGTCTACAGTCTATTCTAATACTCATATACAGTCTGTTCTAATGCTCGTCTACAGTCTCTACTAACGGACCTTTAAATTATTTTCTTCTGCAGCACCATTAGACTGTTTTACTGGACATCTACAGTCTGTTCTAATACACGTCTATAGTCTGTTCAAATACTCGTCCACAGTCTGTTCTAATGCAGTCTGTACTACTGCACATCTATAGTCTGTTCTATTGCTCGAATACAGTCTGTTCTAATGCCCAATAAAAGTCTTTACTACTCCACCTCTACAGTTTGTTCTACATCTCCTCTACAGTCTGTTCTACTGCAGCTCTACAGTCTGTTTTAATGCCAGTCTAGAGTCTGTACTACTGCTGCTCTGCAGTCTGTTCTACTGCAAGTCTACATTCTGTTCTAATGCACATCTACAGTCTGTTCTAATGCACATCTACAGTCTGTTCTAATGCTCGTCTACAGTCTGTTCTAATGCTCGTCTACAGTCTGTTCTAATGCTCGTCTACAGTCTGTTCTAATGCTCGTCTACAGTCTGTTCTAATGCTCGTCTATAGTCTGAACTACTGCACCTCTACAATCTGTTCTAAGGCATGTCTACAGTGTTTTCTAATACTCATATACAGTCTGTTCTAATGCTCGTCTACAGTCTGAACTACTGCAACTCTACAGTCTGTTCTAAAGCATATTTACAGTGTTTTCTAATACTCATATACAGTCTGTTCTAATCCTCATCTACAGTCTGTACTACTGCACCTCTAGAGTCTATTCTTCTGCACATTCTCAGTCTGTTCTCAGGTTGTTTACTGTTTGTTCTAATGCTCGTCTACAGTCTGTTCCAAAGCCAATCTAGAGTCTGTTCTACTTCTGCTCTGAAGTCTATTCAACTGCACATCTACAGTCTGTTCAACTGCACCTCTACAGTCTTTTCTATTGTTAATAGATAATAATTGTCTAGAGTCTGTTATACTGCACGTCTACAGTCTCTTTTAATAATTGTCAACTTTCTGTACTACTGCACCTCTACAGTCTCTTCTACTGCTTATCTACAGTTTGTTCTAATGGTCGTCTAGAGTCTGTACTACTGGAACTCTACAGTCTGTTCTAAAACATGTCTACAGTCTTTTCTAATACTCATGTACAGTCTGTTCTAATGCTCGTGTAAAGTCTCAACTACTGCCCTCTACAGTCTATTCTTTTGCACATCTACAGTCTGTTCTAATGCACATCTACAATCTGTTCTAATGGAATTCTCCAGTCTGTACTTTTGCTCGTCTACAGTTTGTTCTACTGCACGTCTACAGTCTGTTCTAAAAAACGTCTACAGTCTGTACTACTGCACATCTACAGTTTGTACTAAAGCATGTCTAGAGTGTTTTCTAATACTCATATAGAGTCTGTTCTATAGCTCATCTACAGTCTGAACTACTGCACCTCTACAGTCTGTTCTAAAGCTCATCTACAGTCTGTTCTAAAGCCAATCTAGAGTCTGTACTACTGCTGCTCTAAAGTCTGTTCAACTGCACGTCTACAGTCTGGTCTACTGCACATCTACAGTTTGTTTTAATGCTCGTCTACAGTCTGTACTACTGCACCTCTACAGTCTCTTCTAAAGCATGTCTACAGTCTTTTCTAATAGTCATGTACAGGCTGTTCTAATCCTCGTGTAAAGTCTCAACTACTGCAACTCTTTAGTCTATTCTTCTGCACCTCGTCAGTCTGTTCTACTGCACATCTACAGTCTATTCTAATGGACATCTACTGTATGTTCTAATGAAAGTCTACAGTCTGTACAACTGCTCATCTACAGTCTGTTCTACTGCACGTGTACAGTCTGTTCTAATGCACATCTACAGTCTGTTCTAATGTAAGTCTACAGTCTGTACTACTGCTCATCTACAGTCTGTTCTACTGCACCTCTACAGTCTGTTCTACTACACGTGTACAGTCTCTACTACTGCACTTCTAAAGTCTGTTCTAATGCAAATCTATAGTCTGTTTTACTGCTCATCTACGGTCTGTTCTACTGCAGGTCTACAGACTGTAAACGTCCAGTAGAACAGACTGACAATGTGAAGAAGAATAGACTGTAGAGCTGCAGTAGTTCAGACTGTAGACAAGTATTAGAACAGACTCTATATGAGTTTTAGAAAACACTCTGCACATGCTTTAGAACAGATTGTAAAAGGTGCAGTATTTCTGACTGTAGACATGCATTAGAACAGACTATATATGAGTATTAGAAAATACTCTAGACATGCTTTAGAACAGACTGTAGAGGTGCAGTTGTTCAGACTGTAGACGAGCATTAGAACAGACTGTAGATGTGCAGTAGAAGAGACTGTAGAGCTGCAGTAGTATAGACTGTCGACAATTATTAGAAAGGACTGTAGACGTGCAGTAGAACGGACTGTAGACAATTATTAGAACAGAATGTAGACTTGCAGTAGAACAGACTGATGATGCTGCAGAAGAATAGACTTTAAAGGTGCATTACTACAGACTGTACACGAGAAATAGAATAGACTGTATATGAGTATTAGAATAGACTGTAGACATGATTTTAGAACAGACTGTAGAGGTGCAGTAGTACAGACTCTAGACAAGTAGTAGTACAGACTGTCGACTTGCATTAGAACAGACTGTAGATGTACAATAGAACAGACTGCAGAGGTGCAGTTCAACAGACTGTAGACGTGCAGTTGAACAGTCTTCAGAGCAGTAGTACAGACTCTAGATTGGCTGTAGAACAGACTGTAGACGATCATTAGAATAGACTGTAAACATCTAGTAGAACAGACTGTCAATGTGCAGAATAATAGATTCTAGAGGTGCAGTAGTACAGACTGTAGATGAGCATTAGATCAGACTGTATATGAGTATTAGAAAACACTGTATGCATGCTTTAGAACAGACTGTAGAGGTGCAGTTGTACAAACTGTAGATGAGCATTAGAACAGACTGTAGAGGAACAGTAGAACAAACTGTAGAGGTCGAGTAGTAAAGACTGTTATTGGGTAATAGAACAGACGATATTCGAGCAATAGAACAGACTATAGATGTCTGGTCGTACGGACTGCATTAGAACAGACTGTGGACGAACATTTGAACAGACTATAGACATGCATTAGAACAGACTGTAGATGTGCAGTAGAAGAGACTGTAGACAATTATTAGAACAAACTGTAGACATGCAGTAGAACAGACTGTAGAGGTGGAGTAGTAAAGACTTTTATTGGGGATTAGAACAGACTGTAGACAAGCAATAGAACAGATTGTAGATGTGCAGTAGTATAGACTGTAAGAAGCAGTAGTACAGAATGTAGACAATTATTAGAACAGACAGAAGACGTGCAGTAGAAAAGACTGTAGACGAGCATTAGAACAGACTGTAAACGTCCAGTAGAACAGACTGACGATGTGCAGAAGAATAGACTGTAGTGGTGCAGTAGTACAGACTGTAGACGAGCATTAGAACAGACTGTATATGAGTATTAGAAAACACTGTAGACATGCTTTACAACAGACTGTAGAGGTGCAGTAGTTGACTGTAGATGAGCATTAGAACAGACTGTATATGAGTATTAGAAAACACTAATAGAAATGCTTTACAACAGACTGTAGAGGTGGAGTATAACAGACTGTAGACGTGCAGTAGAACAGACTGTAGTTGAGCAGTAGTACAGACTGTATACTTGCATAGGAACAGACTGTAAATGTGCATTAGAACAGACTGTAGATGTGCAGTAAAACAAACTGTAGACTTGCAATAGAGCAGACTGAAGACGTGCAGTAGAACAGACTGTAGACATGCATTAGAACAGACTGTAGATGTGCATTAGAACAGACTGTAGATGTGCAGTAAAACAGACCGTAGTTATGCAGTAGAACAGACTGCATTAGAGCAATAGTACAGACTGTAAACTGGCATTAGAACAGACTGTAGAGGTGCAGTTGTACCGACTGTAGATGTGCAGTAAAACAAACTGTAGATGAGCAGTAGTACAGACTGTAGACTTGCATTAGAACAGACTGTAGATGAAAACTGCTTTATCTCTGATGAATGCAAAGGACAACTCAAAACTGTTCTTTCTTTTCTCTTATATTTTCCTAAAGATGATCGGGGTGGAACAGAATAGGTTAATAACCTTTAAATTACACAAACCAAAGCAGAAATTAGTTGCAAATAAATCACAAATAACTCAATAACACTTCCTCAAATAGTAAATGTCAAACCAAACAGTCATTTAAATTAACTTATGGTCTCTAATTAAACTTATATAATTTAAACAATACACATGCTTAGAGTAATGTTCACATAAAGTATTCACTATTTGATTTAAATTGGACATTACAACCAAGCAAACAAAATCATACAAAAGTCTTAACTCAACACAAACAAACACACAGTCCACTTTTGACCTACCAGTTGTGTCCTTGGATAATCAGGAGCTGTGGTCAAAGTTTCTTTTTCCTCAGGAACAAGTGAGATGGCCAACTGAGCTTTTACCAAACATTTCAACTGCCATGCACTCTGTGTGTGCGCGCTGGTAATTATGGTCCCAAGAGCACTTCCTGGAAGTTGGTTCCATAACCTTTTTGATGCGTGGTTGCCCCCTGCAGTTTGGGAGTGCTCTTAGTAATTTGAGTAAAAATAGGCTGAGTGCTCAGGACTTGTACCTTGAATTGACATAACAGTAGATGTGCAGTAAAACAGACTCTAAACGTACAGTAGAACAGACTGCAGTAGAGCAGAGGTACAGACTGTAAACTGGCATTAGAACAGACTGTTGAGATGCAGTTGAACAGACAGTAGACGTGCAGTTGAACAGACTGTAGATGTGCATTGGAACAGACTGTAGACGTACAATAGAACAGACTGTAGACGAGCAGTAGAACACACTAAAGACCTGCATTAGAACAGACGGTGGACGAGCATTAGAACAGACTGTAAAGTCCAGTAGAACAGACTAACAATTAGAACAGATTGTAGATGTGCAGTAAAACAGACTGTAGACGTGCAGTAAAATAAACTGCAGTAGAGCAGTAGTAAAGACTGTAAACTGGCATTAGAACAGACTGTAGACATGCAGTAGAACAGACTGTAGATGTGCAGTAGAACAGACTGTTGAGGTGCAGTAATACAGAATGTTGACAATTATTAGAACAGACAGTAGAAATGCAGTAGAACAGACTCTAGACAATTATTAGAACAGGCTGTAGACGTCTATTATAACAGATTGTAGATGTGCCTTAGAACAGACTGTAGATGTGCATTAAAAGAGACTGTAGACAATTATTAAAATAGACAATAGTCGTGCAGTAGAACAGACTGTAGACGAGCAGTAGAACAGACTGTAGAGATGCAGTAGTACAGACTGTAGATGAGCATTAGAACAGACTGTATATGTGTATTAGAAAACACTCTAGACATGCTTTAGAACAGACTGTAGAGGTACAGTAGTTCAGACTGTAGACGAGCATTAGAAGAGACTGTATATGAGTTTTAGAAACACTCTAGACATGCTTTAAAACAGACTAAAGAGGTGCAGTAGTTCAGACAGTAGATGAGCATTAGAACACATTAAATATGAGTATTGGAAAACACTCTAGATATGCTTTAAAACAGACTGTAGAGGTGCAGTAATACAGACTGTAGACGAGCATTAGAACAGACTGTAGAAGTGCAGTAGTAAAGACTGTAGATGTGCAGTAGAACAGACTGTAGACGTTTATTAGAACAGACTGTAGACCTGCAGTAGAACATACCGTAGATGAGCAGTAGTACAGACTGTAGATGTGCATTAGAACAGACTTTAGAAGTGCATTAGTAGAGACTTTAGATGTGCAGTAAAACAGACTGTAGACATATAGTAGAACAGACTGCAGTAGAGCAGAGGTACAGGCTGTAAACTGGCATTAGAACAGACTGTTGAAGTGCAGTTGAACAGACTGTAGACGTGCAGTAGAACAGACTGTAGATGAGCAGTAGTACAGACTATAGACTATTATTAGAACAGACTGTAGATGTGCATTAGAACAGACTGTAGATGTGCATTAGAACAGACTGTAGATGTGCATTAGAACAGACTGTAGATGTGCAGTATAACAGACTGTAGACGTGCAGTACAACAGACTGTAGACTTGCATTAGAACATACTGTAGACTTGCATTAGAACATACTGTAGATGTGCATTAGAACAGAATGTAGATGTGCAGTAAAACAGACTGTAGACGTGCAGTAGAACAGACTGCAGTAGAGCAGTGGTACAGACTGTAAACTGGCATTAGAACAGACTGTTGAGGTGCAGTTGAACAGACAGTAGACGTGCAGTAGAAGAGACTGTAGATGTGTAGTAATATATATTAAAGACCTGCATAAAAACAGACTGCAATTTAACAGACTTCAGAGCAGCAGTAGTACAGACTCTAGATTGGCTATAGAACAGACTGTAGACGAGCTTTAGAACAGACTGTAAATGTCCAGTAGAACAGACTAACAATGTGCAATAGTACACACTAAAGACATGCATTAGAACAGACTATGAGCGAGCATTAGAACAGACTATAGACTGTAGACGTTTATTAGAACAGACTGTAGACCTGCACTAGTACAGACCGTAGATGAGCATTAGTACAGACTATAGACTTGCATTAGAACAGACTTTAGAAGTACAGTAGTAGAGACTGTATATGTGCAGTAAAACAGACTGTAGACGTGCAGTAGAACAGACTGCAGTAGAGCAGAGGTACAGACTGTAAACTGGCATTAGAACAGACTGTTGTGGTGCGGTTAAACAGACTGTAGACATGCAGTAGAAGAGACTGTAGATGAGCAGTAGGACAGACTGTAGACTTGCAATAGAACAGACTGTAGATGTGCATTAGAACAGACTGTAGACGTGCAGTAGAACAGACTGTAGACGTGCAGTAGAACAGACTGTATACTTGCATTAGAACAGACTGTAGATGTGCATTAGAACAGACTGTAGATGTGGAGTAAAACAGACTGTAGACGTGCAGTAGAATAAACTGCAGTGGAGCAGTAGTACAGACTGTAAACTGGCATTAGAACAGAATGTAGACATGCAGTAGAACAGACTGTAGAGGTGCAGTTATACAGACTGTAGACGTGCAGTTGAACAGACTGTAGATGAGCAGTAGTACAGACTATAGACTATTATTAGAACAGACTGTAGATGTGCATTAGAACAGACTGTAGATTTGCATTAGAACAGACTGTAGAAGTGCATTAGAACAGACTCTAGATGAGCATTAGAACAGATTTTAAAAGTGCAGTATTAGAGCCTGTAGATGTGCAGTAGAACAAACTGTAGACGTTTATTAGAACAGACTGTAGATGTGCAGTAGAACAGAGTGTAGATGAGCAGTAGTACAGACTGCAGTCTTGCATTAGAACAGACTGTATATGTGCATTAGAACAGACTGTAGATGTGCAGTAGAATAGACTGACGATGTGCAGAAGAATAGACTGTAGAGATGCAGTAGTTGAGACTTTACACGAGCATTAGAAGACACTGTAGATGTGCAGTAGAAGAGACTGTAGAGGTGCAGTAGTACAGAATGTTGACAATTATTAGAACAGACTGTAGACATCCAGTAGAACAGACTGTAGATGTGCATTAGAAGAGATTGTAGACGTTTATTAAAACAGACTATAATTGTGCAGTAGAACAGACTGTAGACGTACAATAGAACACACTGTAAAGGTGCAGTTAAAGATACTGTAGACGTGCAGTTGAAAATACTTCAGAGCAGCAGTAGTACAGACTATAGATTGGCTTTGGAACTGACTGTAGACGATAATTAGAACAGACTGTAAACGTCCAGTAGAACAGACTGACAATGTGCAGAAGATTAGACTGTAGAGATGCAGTAGTACCGACTGTAGATGAGTATTAGAACAGACTGTATATGTGTATTAGAAAACACTCTAGACATGCTTTAGAACAGACTGTAGAGGTACAGTAGTTCAGACTGTAGACGAGCATTAGAAGAGACTGTATATGAGTTTTAGAAACACTCTAGACATGCTTTAGAACAGACTAAAGAGGTGCAGTAGTTCAGACAGTAGATGAGCATTAGAACACACTAAATATGAGTATTGGAAAACACTCTAGATATGCTTTAAAACAGACTGTAGAGGTGCAGTAATACAGACTGTAGACGAGCATTAGAACAGACTGTAGAAGTGCAGTAGTAAAGACTGTAGATGTGCAGTAGAACAGACTGTAGACGTTTATTAGAACAGACTGTAGACCTGCAGTAGAACATACCGTAGATGAGCAGTAGTACAGACTGTAGATGTGCATTAGAACAGACTTTAGAAGTGCATTAGTAGAGACTTTAGATGTGCAGTAAAACAAACTGTAGACATATAGTAGAACAGACTGCAGTAGAGCAGAGGTACAGGCTGTAAACTGGCATTAGAACAGACTGTTGAAGTGCAGTTGAACAGACTGTAGACGTGCAGTAGAACAGACTGTAGATGAGCAGTTGTACAGACTATAGACTATTATTAGAACAGACTGTAGATGTGCATTAGAACAGACTGTAGATGTGCATTAGAACAGACTGTAGATGTGCAGTATAACAGACTGTAGACGTGCAGTACAACAGACTGTAGACTTGCATTAGAACATACTGTAGATGTGCATTAGAACAGAATGTAGATGTGCAGTAAAACAGACTGTAGACGTGCAGTAGAACAGACTGCAGTAGAGCAGTGGTACAGACTGTAAACTGGCATTAGAACAGACTGTTGAGGTGCAGTTGAACAGACAGTAGAGGTGCAGTAGAAGAGACTGTAGATGTGTAGTAATATATATTAAAGACCTGCATAAAAACAGACTGCAATTTAACAGACTTCAGAGCAGCAGTAGTACAGACTCTAGATTGGCTTTAGAACAGACTGTAGACGAGCTTTAGAACAGACTGTAAATGTCCAGTAGAACAGACTGACAATGTGCAGTAGTACACACTAAAGACATGCATTAGAACAGACTATGAGCGAGCATTATAACAGACTATAGACTGTAGACGTTTATTAGAACAGACTGTAGACCTGCACTAGTACAGACCGTAGATGAGCAGTAGTACAGACTATAGACTTGCATTAGAACAGACTGTAGATGTAAATTAGAATAGACTTTAGAAGTGCAGTAGTAGAGACTGTAGATGTGCAGTAGAACAGTCTGTAGACATACAATAGAAGAGACTGTAGAGGTGCAGTTAAACAGACTGTAGAGGTGCAGTTGAACAGACTTCAGAGAAGCAGTAGTACAGTCTCTAGATTGGATTTAGAACAGACTGTAGATGAGCTTTAGAACAGACTGTAAACGACCAGTAGAAAAGACTGAAAAAATAGAGAATGTAGACGACAATTAGAACAAACTGTAGATGTGCAGTAGAAGAGACTGTAGATGTGCAGTAGAACAGAATCTAGACAATTATTAGAACAGACTGTAGACGTGCAGTAGAACAGACTGTAGAGATGCAGTTGAACAAACTGTAGATGTCAAGTTTCCCCCACTCTAGTGAGGTTCAACCCTGCAGTTTACCCCACTTGAAAGGGTATGCTTGTTCTTAAAGGTTTGGACTGGATTTTACTCAATGACCAGGAATCAATTCTTTCTTTTCCTTCTTTTATTTGAAAGTTGCCATGGTCACAAGCAGGTAAAAAACCTTAAACACAAACACAAGTAGATCAAGAAAATATACAATAAGCCCAAATAACCATAATACAGCATCACAACCCAGGATCAAATACTTAAATTTAAACACTAAATTAATCTTGCAACTAAATAGAAAAAAACTCCATCTCTAAATCACCCAAATACATTGAAAAACTTTTAAAGCACTAATCAAATAATTCTACCCTTAACCTCTAATAGCTTTAATCTATAAAACCCACAATTCCATGCTACCAGCTTTCTTAACAATCTTTACAACACATCTTCCTTTAGCATAATTGCATAATTTACTTAAATGCTAAAATACACCACACTGCACACCCAAATGCTCACCGACTCCTTCCTTGTAGAACCAAGCTTTAGTACTGCAGTATCACTCCAGTCCCAGTTTCTCCACACATTTTGCCAACCTGCTGTCTTCCTGCGAGTGACTCTTATCCCCTTAAAAATCACTAGATCCTTACCACCTGGTGACTAATTAACCATCTGCAGCTGTGTGCCACACCCTTCACCAAAACCTTCCAGACAGAAAGGGTGTGGTCTGCAGCTCAGCTCAACACCTCCCACTCGATCTTCCCACGGAAACCGCTGGAAGATCGCACACAGTAACTAGTAGTCAGAGATTTCCTCCTGGGTTCCCTGCCTGCTCCTCCACAGCCAGTAGGACCACCAATCGCCGGACATCCCGGTGAAGAATTGTGGACTGAAGGTCCCTCCGAATACTGGAGACGTGATGCTTGGATGTAGATGTATTTTTGGATGCTGATGTTACAGGCCTCACCTCCGGAATACAGGAGCTTCCCACAACTCTAATATTCACATCCCGTACAATGTTTCTAGAGTCAGGATTAACGCTGATGACTCTTCCAAGCTTAAAATGGCCCCTCAATGCATTCTGATCACAAAGCCAGACAATATCTCCAATTTTGACATTCCTCTCTGCAGTGTGCCACTTGCTCCTCACGAAAAGATTTGGACCAGCAAGTTGGCTCCAGAATCTCCAGAATTTGTTAACCTGATGCTGCATTTCCCGAAGTCTCTTATAGGGATAGCTTTCCCAGTCAAATGTTTTCCAGTCCCCACTTGATGATGCTCGTCCCAGCAGGAGTGTATTTGGCGTGACGTACTGCACTGTATCTTCAAGGCTCTGCACCCTGGCATCAATAGGCCGCTCATTTGCCAGATTAGCAGCAAGCTGAAGTGTCGTCTGAAGCTCACTGAAACAGAGCCCTGACTCTCGTCCCAGACTCTGGAACGCCTTTTTCACAATCCGAACAGCCGCTTCTGCAGAACCATTCCGATGAGGTGAATCAGCTGGCAGGATCTTCCAATGCCAGTCGGTACCATTTTGAGCTGAAGTATCCTCCACAGCAGACTTATCCAGGCTGTCCAGGAACTGATACAACTCCTTCAGAACAGACTTGGCACCAACAAAGTTTGTTCCCGGATCGGACCATATCGTCTTAGGGTGGCCTCTAATTGCTGTGAACCTCTGATAAGCCATCAGGAAGCTTTCAGTTGACATTGTGTTGGCAAGCTCTGTATGTATTGCTCTGCTGACCATACAGCAAAATACAATTCCCCAAACTTTCATTTTTACTCTTTTCCTAACATCATCTTTGACCTGATAGGGTCCAAACAGGTCGACAGCTGTGAACTCAAATGGAGCTGCTGGCCTGGTTCTCTCTTGAGGCAGATCACCCATCACTTGCTGACATCTTCTCACTCTGGCTTTCTTGCAGACCACACAGCTTTCAATGACTCTTCGAGCAATTATGCGTCCCTTGATGATCCATGCTCTCTTTCTCACCTTCAATAGAGTGGCAGCCACACCCTCGTGACCCTTGCTGTGAGCTTCCTGAACAAGCAATGTTGAGACCCAGGCGCTGCAAGGTAAGAGAGGGACACTAACTCGATCTTCATTAAAGGCTTGGACTCGCCCACCACAAACCAGTAACCCAGTTTCCTCCTCTTTGAAGACTACCAGCCGGTCTATTGTGGTTGCTGGAAAGGTCACCCCCTCTTGTGTGGCAAGAAAAAGATCTCTTAAAGCATCTTGGCGCTCTATTGTAGTGATGACCCTGGCTGATGAGATTGCCTCCCACTTTGGAGCTCCCAGGATCTTACTTTTAGCTGCAAAGCATTTTGCTGCCCTCCAGATCCAGGCAATTGTCTTAACCAGACGAGTCAGGTTGCTGAACCGTCTTTCATCCACCAGGTTTCGGACAACAGCCCCAGCAGGTGGCCTTCGATGCTCTAGGGTTGGTGACTCCTTCACCTTAGCTCTTGTGAGAGCCGCAGTAAATGATTTCTTCTGCATCCTTCCCACACTCTCTCTAGCAGTTGCGGATACATCCTTTGCAGACTTAATCGGCCACTCCTCAACAGATAGACTCAGGAACTTTGGTCCTTCCTGCCATGGTGAATTTTCAGCCAACTCTTTTGGGCCAGACCCACGAGTAATGATGTCAGCGATGTTTAGGGATCCAGGAATCCACCACCAATCCTGAAGTTGTGTACTGGTTTGGATTTCTCCAATCCTGTTACCAAAAAAGGTCTGAAAGCCATAGCTCTCACGTTGAATTGAACAAAGTACTGTTTGACTATCAACAAAGTGGTACCATTTCTTAACTTGAATTCGGCCATGTTGCTCAAAGTACCTCTTTAACCGGGCGGCAAATACTAATCCACATAGCTCTGCCTTGACTGCATCCCCCTTGTGGTCTAGGGGAGCCAGTTTAGCTTTAGACTCTACCAGTCTCACTGTTGGACCTTGATCACAGTCCCATCGCAGATACAGGACGGTACCATAGGCATGATCGCTCCCATCAGAAAAGGTAATTGCGTCAGGCTCAGCTGTCACTCTCACTGGTGTCAAAGCTCTAGGGAACTTGACTTTGCTTAGCTCAGCGTATTCTTCAAAAAAGCTGATAGCGTCTTCTCTGAGGTTTTCTGATAGCGCAAGGTCCCAAGTGTCCCTGACAGTGCAGCATCTGCGTGTGGCCTCTTGAAATGCTCTCCGAACCAGAATGGCTCCTTTCTGCTTTACAGGTGTCGTCAGCCCAACTGGGTCATACAGCCCAGAAACTTGACTAAGCAACTCTCGTCGTGTCAGTGGGTCTGGTGTCTGAGCTCTCACCTCTTCCTTTTGAAGGTCTGGCCGACTCTCATTTTTCTCTTCTTCTTTGAAAAGTTTACACCAACCGTAACATGAAGCTTGTCATCCTCCTGGGTGTAGCCGAGGCCAAGAGCTTTGTTGTCCTCCTCCTTGAGCTGATTCGGAAGGATTACAGTCTTTGGAGTAGCCTTCTGGTCCTGTTTCTCGAGAGAATCCCTCCTACTCTCACCAGAAAAGACCCACGGCTTCAACTTGAACCCTCCTGCTCCCAGGATCTTTTCCACATTTTCTGTGATACCTTTGAGCTGGTCCAAGTTGTTATGAGAGGTCAAGATATCGTCGACATAACTGTCTTCCTCTAGAACTCGACGCTCTTCCTCAAGATGGCTAAACTGGGGGAGATTCACGGTCTCTCTCATAGCGAGTTGAGCAATACAACCAGCTGGCTTGTCACCAATGTTTACTCTTGTGACTGCATATATGCCCAGCTCCTCCTCTTCAGAGTCACGCCACAGAAACCTATGCAAATGCACCTCCCGATCCTCAAGCCACACTGAATTGTACATTTTCTTTATGTCTCCCAAAGCTGCAAACTCTCCTCTCCGGAACCTGAGAAGCACAGCACGAATAGAATTTAAGACGTCCGGGCCCTTTAACAGGAGGTCATTTAGTCTCACACCTCTACACTTCTGACTACTGTTCCAGACTAGTCTCACCGGAGTTGTGACAGAGTGTGGGTTGGGTGCGATGAGGTGGCTAATGTACCACACTGGGCCAGTCCATGTCTGAAGGACATCTTTAGACAACTTTTTTGCCGCCCCACGCTCAACCATCTCATGAACTTGAGCAGCATAGGCAGCCTTCCACTTCGGCTCTCTGGTCAGCTGCCTCTCCGTTCTGAGGAAAGTTGCCTCGACTGCACTCCTGTTATTTGGTAATGTGGCTGGATCTTCTACCCAGGGGTACCTGGCGTGCCAGTGAGGAGTCTCACTGTGCTCATCAGCAACTACATATGTTAGTCCATTCTTCACCACCTCCAGTTCCCTTTTTTCAGCGAGGGTCATCTCTTTGCCGCCTGGCTGGCAGTTTCCACAGCAACAACCCCCACATTTTGGGATGCAGCCAGCACCGATGCTATCCCATTTCCACCACTCGAGGAAGCTAGATGTAGTAGTCCCACAACTGAATCCCTGAAGTTGCTGGCTTTGTTGACGATCAATGGGGATCAGGCAGGTGTGTTCTTCATACTTTGCTGCAGCAGTTCTCATAGACTTTTTTTGGCTGACACATGTCTTTGAATGTCTGCAATGCGGTCCAGCCCATAGCAAACTAACTGGTGGGATTTGAGAGTGCCTCTTAAGGTGTTGACCCGAATTTTCAGAAGGTACCGCTTTGTTTTGACAAAGGCTTTCATGCCTCCTACACCATGGACTACCAGCGTGATGTCTTCACTTCTGAGATTGAGTCGACCTGCTGCCTCATGGGTGATATAGTTAGTGTCAGAAGCTAGGTCGATAAGAGTCCCAATTTTCTGGCCAGCATTTGCGGTTACTTCCAGCAGCATCATGATAACAGGCCACTCCGCTAGGCCGTTCTCTACCAAAAGACTGGAATGACTCTTTGCAATATGGGATGTGCCCACTGCCGTGTTACAAAATGCATCCCGACAGTGTTTGGCTAATTCAGGTGAGATTTTTCTGAAGAATTCCTCCTGGGCCTCGGTGTAATTCTTCCAGTTCTCACCTCCCACTGTGGGTTTCCTCCTTCTCTGAGCCGTACTGTCACTGGATACCTCAGCACTGGGACACAGGTAGTAGTGATGGTCTGCAACTCTCTGCTCTCTACAATCAGGACTTCTGCACAGAAACAATGGTTTACAGTGATTTCCCTCGCCATGGACATCCAGACATTTCCAGCAGGCTCCCAGCTTCCTCACCGCATCCTTCTTCTCTGTGAGCTTGAGTACACGGAACTTTTTGCAGAAGTACAGTTTCTTCTTATGCTTGATGTCCCCACAGACTACACATCCTGAGAGGTTGCTACTTGACTGGATTAATACTCTGGTCCTAGCCTGCCTTTGCTCAGGTCGGTTGTCTCTCCTCGGTGGTTCTTCATCCCTCAATTGATCCAGCTGTTCATAGATGCTTTCTTGACTCTTGAGAAAGCTCAGAAGATAGTCGAAACGCTTCTCTGGGTCAGTACTTCTTTTCTCAGCTGCATATAGAAGCCACTCTTTCTTCAGCGCGTCTGGAAGCTTACTTTCAATTGACTTTGTCACCAGAGGGTTCCTTAGAGCGCCAGTGTCTCCCAGGTCACTCAGGTCTTCAAGGGCCTTCTCCACGGCTTGGATGAGCTCAACAATTCTCTTGGGCTGGTGACATTTTACAGCTGGAAGTCTCTGGAGCTCCTCTACTATTTCAATAGCAATTGCAGTTTGGCTTCCAAACCGATTCTCTAGGACACGAAAAATATCATCTGCTGTGTTATAGGTCATCAGTCGAAAATCTCTCATTATTTTCTCATCCAAGCTGTCAAGAAGCTGAAACTTTTTGACTTCTTTTGACCCAGTGGGTTCTCCTTGCCTCTGGAGGGCCTCCCAATCCCTTTTCCAACGATGAAAGTCTCGCCTGATGCCAGTAAACTTAGGGAGGAAAGTAGGCTTCAGTCTAACAGCTGCTGTTGGATAGCTGACAGAAGCTGCACTCACAACTCTTTTGGCATCTTCTTTAGCTTCTGCTTGTATGAACTCAGCTTTTCTTGACATTAACTTGGGGATGATCTGTTCAAGCGTTCTGACCCGCAGCTGGAACTCTTTCTGTTCAGCAGGAGGAGCCCAACACTTCCACTGCGCGTGCAGCTCTTTTGCTCTCTTAACAAGTTTTTCCATGTATTCAAACATGAAATCAAAAACCTCTTTATTTCCTCCAGGTCCAAAGGATACCACTTTCTCTACTTCCTCCTCCGCAGCCTTCACTGCCATTGTCAGTTCCTCTTCTCCAAAGTTGACCCAGAGCGTTGTTTGGATAAGCTCCTTGAGCTCATTCAATCTCATCTCGCACTCACTTGAAGTTTTACCAATGTCGGCCTTTTGCTGCTCATTCAACCTGGGACCTCCTTCGGAATCTGTCCCCAGCTCGGCTTCTTCAAGGTACTGGGCCCCTACATCATCATTGGCTTCCATGACCTTGTTGGCCTCAATTATGAGCTTTTTGAAATTGTCCCTGAGCTCCTCTTCAGGCGTGAAGGAATGCATTCGGACTATGTTGTTAGCCAGCCGTGAGAATTGTCGCTTAGCGGATGTCCTATTGCTCTTTAGCTGCTCCAGTGTCTTTGAGTCAGCCATCTTCTCATTAGCAGGATTATGTGAGAGGATTTCTTGTTTATCAGGACTGGCTGGTTGCTGTCCAGGATTCCCTCTCTATTCCAGTCTTCACAGCGGTTTTTTACTGTCAAGTTTCCCCCACTCTAGTGAGGTTCAACCCTGCAGTTTACCCCACTTGAAAGGGTATGCTTGTTCTTAAAGGTTTGGACTGGATTTTACTCAATGACCAGGAATCAATTCTTTCTTTTCCTTCTTTTATTTGAAAGTTGCCATGGTCACAAGCAGGTAAAAAACCTTAAACACAAACACAAGTAGATCAAGAAAATATACAATAAGCCCAAATAACCATAATACAGCATCACAACCCAGGATCAAATAGTTAAATTTAAACACTAAATTAATCTTGCAACTAAATAGAAAAAAACTCCATCTCTAAATCACCCAAATACATTGAAAAACTTTTAAAGCACTAATCAAATAATTCTACCCTTAACCTCTAATAGTTTTAATCTATAAAACCCACAATTCCATGCTACCAGCTTTCTTAACAATCTTTACAACACATCTTCCTTTAGCATAATTGCATAATTTACTTAAATGCTAAAATACACCACACTGCACACCCAAATGCTCACCGACTCCTTCCTTGTAGAACCAAGCTTTAGTACTGCAGTATCACTACAGTCCCAGTTTCTCCACACATTTTGCCAACCTGCTGTCTTTCTGCGAGTGACTCTTATCCCCTTTAAAATCACTAGATCCTTACCACCTGGTGACTAATTAACCATCTGGAGCTGTGTGCCACACCCTTCACCAAAACCTTCCAGACAGAAAGGGTGTGGTCTGCAGCTCAGCTCAACAGTAGACGTGATATTTAACAGACTTCAGAGCAGCAGTAGTACAGACTCTAGATTGACTTTAGAACAGACTGTAGACGAGCTTTAGAACAGACTGTAAATGTCCAGTAGAACAGACTGACAATTAGAACAGGTTCTAGATGTGCAGTTAAACAGACTGTAGACATGCAGAAGAACAGACTGTAGAAGTGCAATTGTACAGACTGTAGACAAGCATTAGAACAGACTGTAGTTGTGCAGTAGAAGAGACTGTAGAGGTGCAGTAGTACAGAATGTTGACAATTATTAGAACAGACAGTGGACATGCAGTAAAACAGACTATAGACAATTTTTAGAACAGACTGTAGATGTGCAGTAGAACAGACTGTAGATGAGCAGTAGTACAGACTGTAGACTTGCATTAGAACAGACTGTAGATGTGCAGTAAAACAGACTGTAGACGTGCAGTAGATCAGACTGCAATAGAGCAGAGGTACAGACTGTAAACTGGCATTAGAACAGACTGTTGAGGTGCAGTTAAAAAGACTGTAGACGTGCAGTTGAACAGACTGTAGATGTTCATTAGAACAGACTGTAGACATACAATAGAACAGACTGTAGACAAGCATTTTAACAGACTGTAGACAACCAGTAGAAAAGACTGTAGATGTGCAGTAGTACAGACTAAAGACGTGCATTAGAACAGACTATGAGCGAGCATTAGAACAGACTATAGACTGTAGACGTTTATTAGAACAGACTGTAGACGTGCACTAGAACAGACCGTAGATGAGCAGTAGTACAGACTATAGACTTGCATTAGAACAGACTGTAGATGTGCAGTAGAACAGCCTGTAGAGGTGCAGTAGAACAGACTGTAGATGTGCAGTAGAACAGACTGTAGAGGTGCAGTTAAACAGACTGTAGATGAGCTTTAGAACAGACTGTAAACGACCAGTAGAAAAGACTGACAAAAAAGAGACTGTAGACGACCATTAGAACAACATGTAGATGTGCAGTAGAAGAGACTGTAGAAGTGCATTAGTAGAGAATGTTGACAATTATTAAAACAGACTGTAGACGTGCAGTAGAACAGAATCTAGACAATTATTAGAACAGACTGTAGACGTCCAGCAGAACAGACTGTAGATGTGCAGTAGAACAGACTGTAGACGTACAATAGAACAGACTGTAGAGATGCAGTTGAACAAACTGTAGACGTGCAATTTAACAGACTTCAGAGCTGCAGTAGTACAGACTCTAAATTTGCTTTAGAACAGACTGTAGACGAGCTTTAGAACAGACTGTAAATGTCCAGTAGAACAGACTGACAATTAGAACAGATTGTAGATGTGCAGTTAAACAGACTATAGACATGCAGTAGAACAGACTGTAGACTTGCATTAGAACATAATGTAGATGCGCATTAGAACAGACTATAGATGTGGAGTAAAACAGACTGTAGACGTGCAGTAGAATAAACTGCAGTGGAGCAGTGGTACAGACTGTAAACTAGCATTAGAACAGACTGTAGACATGCAGTAGAACAGACTGTAGAGGTGCAGTTGTACAGACTGTAGACGTGCAGTAGTTCAGACTGTAGATGAGCAGTAGTACAGACTGTAGATGTGCATTAGAACAGACTGTAGATGTGTAGTAGTACAGAATGTTGATAATTATTAGAACAGACAGTAGATGTGCATTAGAACAGACTGTAGATGTGCAGTAGTACAGAATGTTGATAATTATTAGAACAGACAGTAGATGTGCAGTAGAACGGACTCTAGACAATTATTAGAACAGACTGTAGACGTCCATTAGAACAGATTGTAGATGTGCATTAGAACAGACTGTAGATGTGCATTAGAAGAGACTGTAGACAATTATTAAAACAGACAATAGTCGTGCAGTAGAACAGACTGTAGACAAGCAGTAGAACAGACTGTAGATGTGCAGTAGAACAGACTGTTGAGGTGCAGTAATACAGACTGCAAACGAGCATTATACAGACTGTAGAAGTGCAGTAGTACAGGCTGTAGATATGCAGTAGAAAGGAATGTAGACGTTTATTAGAACAGACTGTATACCTGCAGTAGAACAGACTGTAGATGTGCATTAGAAAAGACTGTAGACGTTTATTAAAATAGACTATAGTCGTGCAGTAGAACAGACTGTAGACGTGCAATAGAACAGACTGTAGAGGTGCAGTTGAACAGACTGTAGATGTGCATTAGAACAGACTGTAGATGTGCATTAGAAGAGACTGTATACAATTATTAAAACAGACAATAGTCGTGCAGTAGAACAGACTGTAGACAAGCAGTAGAACAGACTGTAGATGTGCAGTAGAACAGACTGTTGAGGTGCAGTAATACTGACTGCAAACGAGCATTATACAGACTGTAGAAGTGCAGTAGTATTGACTGTAGATGTGCAGTAGAACAGAATGTATATAGAACTATAGAGGTGGAGTAGTAAGGACTGTTATAGGGCATTAAAACAGACTGTATTCGAGCAATAGAACAGACTATAGATGTGCAGTAGAACAGACTAACGATGCTGCAGAAGAATAGACTTTAAAGGTGCATTAGTAGAGACTGTAGACGAGCATTAGAACAGACTGTATATGAGTATTAGAATAGACTGTAAACATTTTTTAGAACAGACTTTAGTGGTCTAGTAGTACAGACTGTAGACTTGCATTAGAATAGACGGTAGATGTGCAATAGAACAGACTGTAGACATACAATAGAAGAGACTGTAGAGGTGCAGTTGTACAGAATGTCGACATTTATTATTGCCATTCTACTGTCTCTTCTAATGCTCGTCTACTGTCTGTATTACTGCACCTCTACAGTCTGTACTAAAGCACATCTACAGTCTATTCTAATGCTCGTCCACAGTCTATTCTTATGCAGGTCTTTAGTCTTTACTACTGCACATCTACAGTCTGTTCTAATGGACGCCTACATTCTGTTCTAATGCTCATCTACAGTCTGTTCTATTGTACGTCTACAGTCTTTTCTACTGCACATCAACAGTCTATTCTAATGCTCGTCTACAGTCTGATCTAATGCCATTTTACAGTCTGTACTATTGCTCTACTGCACTCTATTCTACTGCACGTCTACAGTCATTTTTACTGCACATCTACAATCTGTTCTAATTGTCAGTCTGTTCTACAATCTACAGTCTCTACTAATTCTGCTCTGAAGTCTGTTCAACTGCACGTCTACAGTCTGTATTACTGCACCTCTACAGTCTGTTATAAATGCATGTCTACAGTGTTTTCTAAAACTCATATACAGTCTGCTCATTTGCTCATCTACAGTCTGTACTACTGCAGCTCTAGAGTCTATTCTTTTGCACATTGGCAGTTTGTTCTACGGGACGTTTACAGTCATTTCTATTGCTCGTTTACAGTCTGTTCTAAGGTAATTCTAGAGTCTATACTACTGCTGCTCTGATTTCTGTTCACCTGCATGTCTACAGTCTGTTTTACTGCATATCTACAATCTGTTCTGATTGTCAGGCAGTTCTACTGGACGTTTACAGTCTGTTCTAAAGCTCATCTACAGTCTGTTCTAAAGCCAATCTAGAGTCTGTACTACTGCTGCTCTGACATCTGTTCAAATGCACATCTATAGTCTGTTCAACTGGACGTCTACAGTCTGTTTTACTGCACATCTACAGTCTGTTCTAATGCACATATACAGTCTGTTCTAATGCAAGTCTACAGTCTGTACTACTGCTCATCTACAGTCTGTTCTATTGCACGTCTACAGTCTGTTCTGATAAACGTCTACAGTCTGTTCTACTACACATCTACAGTCTGTACAACTGCACCTCTGTCTGTGGCCTCTGACTCCTCTGGTCTCTTTGTCTCCTCTGCCTCCTCTAGTCACTCTGTGGCCTCTGCCTCCTCTGGACTCTCTGCCTCCTCTGGTCTCTCTGTGGCCTCTGCCTCCTCTAGTCTCTCTGCCTCCGCTGCTCTAACTGCCTCCTCTGGTCTCTCTGTGGCCGCTGCCTCCTCTGGTCTCTCTGTGGCATTTGCCTTTTCTGGTCTCTCTGCCTCCTTTGCCTCCTCTGGTCTCTCTGTGTCCTCTGCCTCCTCTGGTCTTTTTGTGGCCTCTGCCTCCTCTGCTCTCTCTTTGGCCTCTACCTCCTCTAGCCTCTCTGTGGCCTCTGCCTCCTCTTGACTCTCTATTCCTCTATCTCCTCTGGTCTCTCTGTGGCCTCTGTCTCCTTTGGTCTCTCTGCCTCCTCTGCATCCTCTCGTCTCTCGGCCTCCTCTGGGCTCTCTGTCTTTCTGCCTCCTCTGAACTCTCGGTGGCCTCTTACCCCTCTGGTCTAACTGTGGCCTCTTCCTCTTCTGCTTTCTCTATCTCCTATGCCTCCTCTCGTCTCTCTGTGGCCTCTGCCTCCTCTGGTCTCTCTGTGGCCTCTGCCTTCTCTTGACTCTCTGCCTCCTCTGACCCTTCTAGTCTCTCTGCCTCCACTGCTCTCTTTTTTGCCTCTGCCTCCTCTAGTCACTCTGTGGCCTCTGCCTCCTCTGGACTCTCTGCCTCCTCTGGTCTCTTTGTGGCCTCTGCCTCCTCTGGTCTCTCTGCCTGCTCTGCTCTAACTGCCTCCTCTGAACTCTCTGTCTCTCTGCCTCCTCTGGTCTCTCTGTGGAATCTGCCTCCTCTAGTCTCTCTGTGGCCTCTGCCTCCTCTGGTCTCTTTGTGTCCTCTGCCTTCTCTGGACTCTCTGCCTCCTCTGGTCTCTCTGTGGCCGCTGCCTCCTCTGGTCTCTCTGTGGCATCTGCCTTTTGTGGTCTCTCTGCCTCCTCTGCATCCTCTCATCTCTCTCCCTCATTTGGTCTCTCTGTCTTTCTTCCTCCTCTGAACTCTCGATGGCCTCTGCCACCTCTCACCTCTCTTCCCCGTTGCCTCCTCTGGACTCTCTGTGAACTCTGCCTCCACTGGTCTCTCTGCCGTCTCTGCCTTCTCTGCTCTCTCTACCTCTACTGGTCTCTCTGTGACCTCTGCAATCCTCTCGTCTGTCTGTGGCCTATGCCTCCTCTAGATTCTCTGTGGCCTCTGCCTCCTCTGGTCTCTCTGTCTCCTCTGCATCCTCTCGTCACTCTGTGGCCTCTGCCTCCTCTGGTCTCTCAGTGGCCTCTGCCTCCTCTTGTCTTTCTGCCTCCTCTGAACTCTCGGTGGCCTCTGCCCCCTCTGGTCTCATTGTGGCCTCTGCCTCCTCTGGTCTCTCTGTGGCCTCTGCCTCCTCTGGTCTGTCTGTGGCCTCTGCCTCCTCTGGATTCTCTGCCTCCTTTGGTCTTTTTTTGGCCTTTGCCTCTTCTGGTCTCTCTGCCTATTCTGCTTCCTTTCGTCTCTCTGTGGCCTCTGCCTCCTCTGGTCTCTCTGTCTCCTTTGCCTCCTCTGGTCTCTTTGCCTACTCTGGTCTGTCTGTGGCCTCTGCTTCCTTTGGTCTCTCTCTGGCCTCTGCCTTCTCTTGTCTCTCTGCCTCCTCTGTCCATTCTGGTCTCTCTGCCTCCACTGGTCTCTCTATTGCCTCTGTCTCCTCTGGTATCTCTGCCTCCTCTCCTGCTCTGGTAGCTTTGTCTCCTCTGGTCTCTCTGTCTTTTTGCCTTCTCTGAACTCTCGTTGGCCTCTTCGCCCTCTGGTCTCACTGTGGCCTTTTCCTCCTCTGGTCTCTCTGCCTCCTCTGCCTCCTCTGGTCTCTCTGTGGCCTCTGCCTCCTCTGGTCTCTCTTTGGCCTCTGCCTTCTCTTGTCTCTCTGCATCCTCTGCCTCCTCTAGTCTCTCTGCTTCCTCTGGTCTCTCTGTGGCCTCTTCCTCCTCTGGTCTCTTTGTCTCCTCTGCCTAATCTAGTCACTCTGTGGCCTCCGCCTCCTCTGCTCTCTCTGACTCCTCTGCCTCCTCTGCTCTAACTGCCTCCTCTGGTCTCTCTATGTCTCTGCTTCTTCTGGTCTGTTTGTGGCCTCTGCCTATTCTGGTCTCTCTGTGGCCTCTGCCTTCTCTGGTCTCTCTGTGGCCGCTGCCTCCTGTGGTCTCTCTTTGGCATCTGCCTTTTCTGGTGACTCTGCCTGCTCTGCCTCCTCTGATATCTCTGTGGCATCTGCCTCCTCTGGACTCTCTGCCTCCTCTGGTCTTTCTGTGGCCTTTGTCTCCTCTGGTCTTTCTGCCTCCTCTGCTTCCTCTCGTCTCTCGATGGCCTCTTCCTCCTCTGTTCTCTCTCCCTCCTCTGCCTCTTCTGGTCTCTCTGCCTCCACTGGTCTCTCTATTGCCTCTGCCTCCTCTGGTCTCTCTGTGGCCTCTGCCTCCTCTGGTCTCCTTGTCTCCTCTGCCTCCTCTAGTCACTCTCTGGCCCCTGCCTCCTCTGGTCTCATTGCCTCTTCTGCCTACTCTGGTCTCTCTGCCTCCTCTGGGCTCTCTGTGGCATCTGCCTCCTCTGGTCTCTTTGTGGCCTCTGCCTTCTCTGGTCTCTCTGCCTCCTCTCGTCTCTCTATGGCCGCTGACTCCTCTAGGCTCTCTATGGCTTCTGCCTTTTGTGGTCTCTCGGTTTCCTCTGCCTCCTCTGGTCTCTCTGTGGTCTTTGCCTCCTCTGGACTCGGTGCCTCCTCTTGTCTCTCTGTGGTCTCTGCCTCTTCTGGTCTCTCTGCCTCCTCTACCTCCTCTAGTCTCTCTGCCTCCTCTGGTCTCTCTGTGGCCTCTGCCTCCTCTGATCACTTTGTGGCCTCTGCCTTCTCTGGTCTCTCTGCCTCCTCTGGTCTCTCTGTGGCCTCTGTCTCCTCTGGTATCTCTGTCTCCTCAGCCTACTCTGCTCTCTCTGTGGCCTCTAGATCCTCTACTCTCTCTGTCTCCTCTATCTCCTCTGGTCTCTCTGTTGCCTCTGTCTCCTCTGGTCTCTCTGTGGCCTCTGTCTCCTTTAGTCTCTCTGCCTTCTCTGCCTCCTCTGGTCTCTCTGTTGCCTCTGCCTTCTCTGGTCTCTTCGTGTCCTCTCCCTCCTCTGGTCTCTCTGAGTCCTCTGTCTGCTCTGGTATCTCTGTTGCCTCTGCCTCCTCTGGTCTCCTTGTGGCCTCTGCCTTCTCTGCTCTCTCTGCCTCCTCTGCTCTCTGTGCCATCTGCCTTTTCTGGTCTCTCTGCCTCCTCTGCATCCTCTCATCTCTCTGCCTCCTCTGGTCTCTCTGTATTTCTGCCTCCTCTGAACTCTCAATGGCCACTGCCTCCTCTGGTCTCTCTGCCCCATTGCCTCCCCTGGTCTCTCTGTGAACTCTGCCTCCTCTGGTCTCTCTGTGGCCTCTGGCTCTTCTGGTCTCTCTGTCTCCCCTGCCTCCATTGGTCTCTCTGCCTTCTCTGCCTCCTCTGCTCTCTCTAACTCCACTGGACTCTCTGTGACCTCTGCCTCCTCTGGTCTCTCTGTGACCTCTGCCTCCTCTGGTCTCTCTTTGGCCTATGCCTCCTCTGGATTCTCTGTTGCCTCTGTCTGCTCTGGGTCTCTCTGTATCCTCTTCCTCCTCTCGTCTCTCTCTGGCCTCTGCCTCCTCTGGTCTCTCTGTGGCCTCTGCCTCCTCTTGTCTCTCTAATCCTCTGCCTCCTCTGGTCTCTCTGTGGCCTCTGTCTCCTCTGGTCTCCCTGTCTCCTCTGCATCCTCTCGTCTCTCTTCCTCCACTGTTCTCTCTGTCTTTCTGCCTCCTCTGAACTCTTGTTGGCCTCTGCCCCCTCTGCCTCCTCTGGTCTCTCTGTGGCCTCTGCCTCCTCTGGTCTCTCTGTGGCCTCTTCCTCCTCTGGTCTCTTTGTCTCCTCTGCCTCCTCTAGTCACTCCGTGGCCTCTGCCTCCGCTGCTCTCTCTGCCTCCTCTGCTCTAACTGCCTTCTCTGGTCTCTCTGTGGAATCTGCCTCCTCTGGTCTCTCTGTGGAATCTGCCTCCTCTTGTCTCTCTGTGGCCTCTGCCTCCTCTGGTCTCTTTGTGTCCTCTGCCTTTTCTGGTCTCTCTGCCTCCTCTGGTCTCTCTGTGGCTGCTGCCTCCTCTGGTCTCTCTGTGGCATCTGCCTTTTCTGGTCTCTCTGCCTCCTCTGCATCCTCTCATCTCTCTCCCTCATTTGGTCTCTCTGTCTTTCTTCCTCCTCTAAACTCTCGATGGCCTCTGCCTCCTCTTGCCTCTCTTCCCCGTTGCCTCCTCTGGTCTGGTTTCCTCTGCCTCCTCTGGTCTCTCTGTGGCCTTTGCCTCCTCTGGACTCGATGCCTCCTCTTGTCTCTCTGTGGTCTCTGCCTCTTCTGGTCTCTCTGCCTCCTCTACCTCCTCTAGTCTCTCTGCCTCCTCTGGTCTCTCTGTGGCCTCTTCCTCCTCTGGTCTCTTTGTCTCCTCTGCCTAATCTAGTCACTCTGTGGCCTCCGCCTCCTCGGCTCTCTCTGCCTTCTCTGCCTCCTCTGCTCTAACTGCCTCCTCTGGTCTCTCTATCTCTCTGCTTCTTCTGGTCTGTTTGTGGCCTCTGCCTATTCTGGTCTCTCTGTGGCCTCTGCCTTCTCTGGTCTCTCTGTGGCTGCTGCCTCCTGTGGTCTCTCTTTGGCATATACCTTTTCTGGTGACTCTGCCTGCTCTGCCTCCTCTGATCTCTCTGTGGCATCTGCCTCCTCTGGACTCTCTGCCTCCTCTGGTCTTTCTGTGGCCTTTGTCTCCTCTGGTCTTTCTGCCTCCTCTGCTTCCTCTCGTCTCTCTATGGCCTCTTCCTCCTCTGTTCTCTCTCCCTCCTCTGCCTCCTCTAGTCTTTCTGCCTCCACTGGTCTCTCTATTGCCTCTGCCTCCTCTTGTCTCTCTGTGGCCTCTGCCTCCTCTGGTCTCCTTGTCTCCTCTGCCTCCTCTAGTCACTCTCTGGCCCCTGCCTCCTCTGTTCTCATTGCCTCTTCTGCCTACTCTGGTCTCTCTGCCTCCTCTGGGCTCTCTGTGGCATCTGCCTCCTCTGGTCTCTTTGTGGCCTCTGCCTTCTCTGGTCTCTCTGCCTCCTCTCGTCTCTCTATGGCCGCTGACTCCTCTGGTCTCTCTATGGCTTCTGCCTTTTGTGGACTCTCGGTTTCCTCTGCCTCCTCTGGTCTCTCTGTGGCCGTTGCCTCCTCTGGACTCGGTGCCTACTCTTGTCTCTCTGTGGTCTCTGCCTCTTCTGGTCTCTCTGCCTCCTCTACCTCCTCTAGTCTCTCTGCCTCCTCTGGTCTCTCTGTGGCCTCTGCCTCCTCTGATCACTTTGTGGCCTCTGCCTTCTCTGGTCTCTCTGCCTCCTCTGGTCTCTCTGTGGCCTCTGTCTCCTCTGGTATCTCTGTCTCCTCAGCCTACTCTGCTCTCTCTGTGGCCTCTAGATCCTCTACTCTCTCTGTCTCCTCTATCTCCTCTGGTCTCTCTGTTGCCTCTGTCTCCTCTTATCTCTCTGTGGCCTCTGTCTCCTTTAGTCTCTCTGCCGTCTCTGCCTCCTCTGGTCTCTCTGTTGCCTCTGCCTTCTCTGGTCTCTTCGTGTCCTCTCCCTCCTCTGGTCTCTCTGAGTCTTTTGTCTGCTCTGGTATCTCTGTTGCCTCTGCCTCCTCTGGTCTCCTTTTGGCCTCTGCCTTCTCTGCTCTCTCTGCCTCCTCTGGTCTCTCTGTGCCATCTGCCTTTTCTGGTTTCTCTGCCTCCTCTGCATCCTCTGCTCTCTCTAACCCCACTGGACTTTCTGTGACCTCTGCCTCCTCTGGTCTCTCTGTGGCCTCTGCCTCCTCTTGTCTCTCTAATCCTCTGCCTCCTCTGGTCTCTCTGTGGCCTCTGTCTCCTCTGGTCTCCCTGTCTCCTCTTTATCCTCTCGTCTCTCTTCCTCCACTGTTCTCTCTGTCTTTCTGCCTCCTCTGAACTCTTGTTGGCCTCTGCCCCCTCTGCCTCCTCTGGTCTCTCTGTGGCCTCTGCCTCCTCTGGTCTCTCTGTCTCCCCTGCCTCCATTGGTCTCTCTGCCTTCTCTGCCTCCTCTGCTCTCTCTAACCCCACTGGACTCTCTGTGACCTCTGCCTCCTCTGGTCTCTCTGTGGCCTCTGCCTCCTCTTGTCTCTCTAATCCTCTGCCTCCTCTGGTCTCTCTGTGGCCTCTGTGTCTTCTGGTCTCCCTGTCTCCTCTGCATCCTCTCGTCTCTCTTCCTCCACTGTTCTCTCTGTCTTTCTGCCTCCTCTGAACTCTTGTTGGCCTCTGCCCCCTCTGCCTCCTCTGGTCTCTCTGTGGCCTCTGCCTCCTCTGGTCTCTCTGTGGCCTCTTCCTCCTCTGGTCTCTTTGTCTCCTCTGCCTCCTCTAGTCACTCCGTGGCCTCTGCCTCCTCTGCTCTCTCTGCCTCCTCTGCTCTAACTGCCTCCTCTGGTCTCTCTGTCTCTCTGCCTCCTCTGGTCTCTCTGTGGCCGCTGCCTCCTCTGGTCTCTCTGTGGCATCTGCCTTTTCTGGTCTCTCTGCCTCCTCTGCATCCTCTCATCTCTCTCCCTCATTTGGTCTCTCTGTCTTTCTTCCTCCTCTGAACTCTCGATGGCCTCTGCCTCCTCTTGCCTCTCTTCCCCGTTGCCTCCTCTGGTCTCTCTGTGAACTCTGCCTCCTCTGGTCTCTCTGTCTCCTCTGCCTCCACTGGTCTCTCTGCCGTCTCTGCCTCCTCTGCTCTCTCTACCTCCACTGGTCTCTCTGTGACCTCTGCAATCCTTTGGTCTGTCTGTGGCCTATGCCTCCTCTAGATTCTCTGTGGTCTCTGCCTCCTCTGGTCTCTCTATTCCTCTGCCTTCTCTGGTCTCTCTGTGGCCTCTGTCTCCTCTGGTCTCTCTGCCTCCTCTGTATCCTCTCCTGGTCTCTCTGCCTCCTCTGGTCTCTCTGTCTTTCTGCCTCCTCTGAACTCTCGGTGGCCTTTGCCCCCTCTGGTCTCATTGTGGCTTCTGCCTCCTCTGGTCTCTCTGCCTCCTCTTCCTTTTCTCGTCTTTCTGTGGCCTCTGTCTCCTCTGGTCTCTCTGCTTCCTCTGCATCCTCTCGTCTCTCTGCCTCCTCTGGTCTCTCTGTCTTTCTGCCTCCTCTGAACTCTCGATGGCCTCTGCCCCCTCTGGTCTCTCTGTGGCCTCTGCCTCCTCTGGTCTCTCTGTGGCCTCTGCCTTCTCTTGTCTCTCTGCCTCCTCTGCCCCCTTCTGGTCTCTCTGCCTCCACTGGTCTCTCTGCCTCCACTGGTCTCTCTCTGCCTCCTCTGGTCTCTCTGTTTCCTCTTGTCTCTCTGTGGCCTCTACCTCCTCTTGTCTTTCTGTGGCCTCTGCCTCCTCTGTTCTCTCTGCCTCCTCTGCTTCCTCTCGTCTCTCTGTGGCCTCTGCCTCCTCTGGTCTGTCTGTGTCCTCTGCCTCCTTTGGTCTCTCTGTCTCCTCTGCCTCCAGTGGTCTCTCTGTGGCCTCTGCCTACTCTGGTCTCTCTGCCTCCTCTGCTTTTTCTCGTCTTTCTGTGGCCTCTGCCTCCTCTGGTTTCTCTGCCTTCTCTGTCTTCTCTAGTCTCTCTGTAGCCTCTGCCTCCTCTGGTCTCTCTCTGGCCTCTTCCTCCTCTAGTCTCTCTGCCTTCTCTGTCTCCTCTTGTCTCTCTGTAGCCTCTGCCTCCACTGGTCTCTCTGTGGCCTCTGCCTTCACTGGTCTCTCTGGGACCTATGCCTCCTCTGGTCTCTCTGTCTCCTCTGACTCCTCTGGTCTCTCTGTGGCTGCTGCCTTTTCTGGTCTCTCTGTGGCATCTGCCTTTTCTGGTCTCTCTGCCTCCTCTGCCTCCTCCCGTCTCTCTGTGGCCTCTGCCTCCTCTGGTTTCTCTGTCTCCTCTGCCTTCTCTAGTCTCTCTGCCTCTTCTGCCTCCTCTGGTCTCTCTGCCTCCACTGGTCTCTCTGTTGTCTCTGCCTCCTCTCGTCTCTCTGTGGCCTCTGCCTCCTCTGGTCTCTCTGTCTCCTCTGCCTCCTCTAGTCTCTCTGTGGCCTCTGCCTCCTCTGGTCTCTCTGCCTCCTCTGGTCTCTCTGTGGTATCTGCCTCCTCTGGTCTCTCTGTGGTATCTGCCTCCTCTGGTCTCTCTGTGGCCTCTGCCTCCTCTGGTCTCTCTGTGGCCTTTGTCTCCTATGGTCTCTCTGCCTCCTCTGCATCCTCTCGTCTCTCTGCCTCCTCTGAACGCTCGGTGGCCTCTGCCCCCTCTGGTCTCACTGTGAGCTTTGCCTCCTTTAGTCTCTCTGCCTCCTCTGCCTCCTCTGGTCTCTCTGTGGCCTCTGCCTCCTCTGGTCTCTCTGCCTCTTCTGCCTCCTCTGGTCTCTCTGCCTCCACTGGTCTCTCTGTTGCCTCTGCCTCCTCTGGTCTCTCTGTGGCCTCTGCCTTCTCTGGTCTCTCTGTCTCCTCTTCCTCCTCTAGTCTCTCTGTGGCCTCTGCCTCCTCTGGTCTCTCTGCCTTTTCTCGTCTCTCTACCTCCTCTTGTCTCTCTGTCTCTCTGCCTCCTCTGGTCTCTCAGTGGCCTCTGTCTCCTATGGTCTCTCTGCCTCCTCTGCATCCTCTCGTCTTTCTGCCTCCTCTGGTCTCTCTGTCTTTCTGCCTCCTCTGAACTCTCAGTGGCCTCTGCCCCCTCTGGTCTCACTGTGACCTCTGCCTCCTTTAGTCTCTCTGCCTCCTCTTTCTCCTCTGGTCTCTCTGTGGCCTCTGCCTCATTTGGTCTCTCTGTTGCCTCTGCCTTCTCTTGTCTGTCTGCCTCCTATGCCCCCTCTGGTCTCTCTATTGCCTCTGCCTACCCTGGTCTCTCTGTGGCCTCTGCCTCCTCTGGTCTCTCTTTTCCTCTGGTCTCTCTGTGGCCTCTGCCTCCTCTGGTCTTTCTCTGGCCTTTGCCTCCTCTGCTCTTTCTGCCTCCTCTGCTTCCTCTCGTCTCTCTGTGGCCTTTGCCTTTTTTGGTCTCGCGGTCTCCTCTGCCTTCTCAAGTCTCTCTGCCTCCTCTGCCTCATCTGGTCTCTCTGTGGCCTCTTCCTCCTCTGTTCTCTTTGTGGCCGCTGCCTCCTCTGGTCTCTCTGTGGCATCTGCCTTTTCTGGTCTCTCTAACTCCTCTGCATCCACTCTGCCTCCTCTTGTCTCTCTGCCTCCTCTGGTCTCTCTGTGGCCTCTGTCTCCTCTGCTCTCTCTGCCTCCTCTGCATCCTCTCGTCTCTCTGCCTCCTCTGGTCTCTCTGTCTTTCTTCCTCCTTTGAACTCTCGGTGGACTCTGCCCCCTCTGGTCTCACTGTGACCTCTGCCTCCTCTGGTATTTCTGTGGCCTCTGCCTCCTCTGCTCTTTCTGCCTCCTCTGCTTCCTCTCGTCTCTCTGTAGCTTTTGCCTCCTCTGGCTTCTCTTTCTCCTCTGCCTTCTGTAGTCTCCCTGCCTCCTCTTTCTCATCTGGTCTCTCTGTGTCCTCTCCCTCCTCTGATCTCTTTGTGGACTCTCCTTTCTCTGGTCTCTCTGCCTCCTCTGGTCTCTCTGTGGCCTCTGCCTCCTCTGGTCTCTCTGCTTCCTCTGCTTCTTCTCGTCTTTCTGTGGCCTCTACCTCCTCGGATCTCTCTGTCTCCTCTGCCTCCTCGGGTCTCTCTGTCTCCTCTGCCTCCTCTGGTCTCTCTGCCTCCTCTGCCTCCTCTCGTCTCTCTGTGGCCTCTACCTCCTCTGGTCTGTCTGTGTCCTCTGCTTCCTTTGGTCTCTCTGTCTCCTCTGCCTCCAGTGGTCTCTCTGTGGCCTCTGCCTCCTCTGGTCTCTCTGCCTCCTCTGCTTCTTCTCGTCTCTCTGTGGCCTCTGCCTCCTTGGGTCTCTCTGTCTCCTCTGCCTCCTCTGGTCTCTCTGCCTCCTCTGCCTCCTCTCGTCTCTCTGTGGCCTCTGCCTCCTCTTGTCTGTCTGTGTCCTCTGCCTCCTTTGGTCTCTCTGTCTCCTCTTCCTCCACTGGTGTCTCTCTGGCGTCTGCCTCCTCTGGTCTCTCTGCCTTCTCTGTCTCCTTTAGTCTCTCTGTAGCCTCTGCCTCCTCTGGTCTCTCTCTGGCCTCTGCCTCCTCTAGTCTCTCTGCCTTCTCTGTCTCCTCTAGTCTCTCTGTAGCCTCTGCCTTCACTGGTCTCTCTGTGGCCTCTGCCTTCACTGGTCTCTCTGGGACCTATGCCTCCTCTGGTCTCTCTGTGGCTGCTGCCTCCTTTGGTCTCTCTGTGGCATCTGCCTTTTCTGATCTCTCTGCCTCCTCTGCCTCCTCTGTTCTCTCTGTGGCATCTGCCTCCTCTGGACTGTCTGCCTCCTCTGGTCTTTCTGTGGCCTCTGCTTCCTCTGGTCTCTCTGCCCCGTTGCCTCTCTGGTCTCTTTGTTAACTCTGCCTCCTCTGGTCCCTACGTGGCCTCTGCCTCCTCTGATCTCTCTGCATCTTTTGCCTCCTCTGGACTCTCTGCCTCCACTGGTCTCTTTGTTGCCTCTGCCTCGACTGGTCTCTCTGTTGCCTCTTCCTCCTCTGGTCTCTCTAGGGTCTCTGCCTCCTCTGGTCTATCTGTGGCCTCTGCCTCCTCTCGTCTCTCTGACTCCTCTCGTCTCTCTGCCTCCACTGGTCTCTCTGTCTCTCTGCCTCCTCTGGTCTCTCTGCCTCCTCTGCCTCCTCTGTTCTCTCTGTTCTCTCCTCCTCTGGTCTCTTTGTCTCTCTGCCTCCTCTGGTCTCTCTGCCTCCACTGCCTCCTCTGGACTGTCTGCCTCCTCTGGTCTTTCTGTGGCCTCTGCTTCCTCTGGTCTCCCTGCCCCGTTGCCTCTCTTGTCTCTTTGTTAACTCTGCCTCCTCGGGTCCCTTCGTGGCCTCTGCCTCCTCTGATCTCTCTTTGGCCTCGTCCTCCTCTGGTCTCTCTGCATCTTTTGCCTCCTCTGGACTCTCTGCCTCCACTGGTCTCTTTGTTGCCTCTGCCTCCTCTGGTCTATCTGTGGCCTCTGCCTCCTCTTGTCTCTCTGACTCCTCTCGTCTCTCTGCCTCCACTGGTCTCTCTGTCTCTCTGCCTCCTCTGCTCTCTCTGTGGCCTCTGTCTCCTCTGGTCTCTCTGCTTCCTCTGCATCCTCTCGTCTCTCTGCCTCCTCTGGTCTCTCTGTCTTTCTGCCTCCTCTGAACTCTCGATGGCCTCTGCCCCCTCTGGTCTCACTGTGACCTCTGCATCCTTTAGTCTCTCTGCCTCCTCTGCCTCCTCTGGTCTCTCTGTGGCCTCTGCCTCCTCTGGTCTCTCTGTGGCCTCTGCCTTCTCTTGTCTCTCTGCCTCCTCTGCCCCCTTCTGGTCTCTCTGCCTCCACTGGTCTCTCTGCCTCCACTGGTCTCTCTCTGCCTCCTCTGGTCTCTCTGTTTCCTCTTGTCTCTCTGTGGCCTCTACCTCCTCTTGTCTTTCTGTGGCCTCTGCCTCCTCTGTTCTCTCTGCCTCCTCTGCTTCCTCTCGTCTCTCTGTGGCCTCTGCCTCCTCTGGTTTCTCTGTCTCCTCTGCCTTCTCTAGTCTCTCTGCCTCTTCTGCCTCCTCTGGTCTCTCTGCCTCCACTGGTCTCTCTGTTGTCTCTGCCTCCTCTCGTCTCTCTGTGGCTTCTGCCTCCTCTGGTCTCTCTGTCTCCTCTGCCTCCTCTAGTCTCTCTGTGGCCTCTGCCTCCTCTGGTCTCTCTGCCTCCTCTGGTCTCTCTGTGGTATCTGCCTCCTCTGGTCTCTCTGTGGTATCTGCCTCCTCTGGTCTCTCTGTGGCCTCTGCCTCCTCTGGTCTCTCTGTGGCCTCTGTCTCCTATGGTCTCTCTGCCTCCTCTGCATCCTCTCGTCTCTCTGCCTCCTCTGAACGCTCGGTGGCCTCTGCCCCCTCTGGTCTCACTGTGACCTTTGCCTCCTTTAGTCTCTCTGTTGCCTCTGCCTCCACTGGTCTCTCTGTGGCCTCTGCCTTCTCTGGTCTCTCTGTCTCCTCTTCCTCCTCTAGTCTCTCTGTGGCCTCTGCCTCCTCTGGTCTCTCTGCCTTTTCTCGTCTCTCTACCTCCTCTTGTCTCTCTGTCTCTCTGCCTCCTCTGGTCTCTCAGTGGCCTCCGTCTCCTCTTCTCTCTCTGCCTCCTCTGCATCCTCTCGTCTTTCTTCCTCCTCTGGTCTCTCTGTCTTTCTGCCTCCTCTGAACTCTCAGTGGCCTCTGCCCCCTCTGGTCTCAATGTGACCTCTGCCTCCTTTAGTCTCTCTGCCTCCTCTGCCTCCTCTGGTCTCTCTGTGGCCTCTGCCTCCTCTGGTCTCTCTTTTCCTCTGGTCTCTCTGTGGCCTCTGCCTCCTCTCGTCTCTCTGTGGCCTTTTCCTTTTTTGGTCTCGCTGTCTCCTCTGCCTTCTCAAGTCTCTCTGCCTCCTCTGCCTCATCTGGTCTCTCTGTGGCCTCTTCCTCCTCTGTTCTCTTTGTGGCCGCTGCCTCCTCTGGTCTCTCTGTGGCATCTGCCTTTTCTGGTCTCTCTGACTCCTCTGCATCCACTCTGCCTCCTCTTGTCTCTCTGCCTCCTCTGGTCTCTCTGTGGCCTCTGTCTCCTCTGCTCTCTCTGCCTCCTCTGCATCCTCTCGTCTCTCTGCCTCCTCTGGTCTCTCTGTCTTTCTTCCTCCTCTGAACTCTCGGTGGACTCTGCCCCCTCTGGTCTCACTATGACCTCTGCCTCCTCTGGTATTTCTGTGGCCTCTGCCTCCTCTGCTCTTTCTGCCTCCTCTGCTTCCTCTCGTCTCGTTGTAGCCTCTGCCTCCTCTGGTCTCTCTTTCTCCTCTGCCTTCTGTAGTCTCCCTGCCTCCTCTTTCTCATCTGGTCTCTCTGTGTCCTCTCCCTCCTCTGATCTCTTTGTGGACTCTCCTTTCTCTGGTCTCTCTGCCTCCTCTGGTCTCTCTGTGGCCTCTGCCTCCTCTGGTCTCTCTGTGGTCTCTGCCTTCTCTGGTCTCTCTGTGACCGCTACCTCCTCTTGTCTCTTTCTGGCATCTGCCTTTTCTGGTCTCTCTGCCTCCTCTGCCTGCTCTGGTCTCTCTGTGGCCTCTGGCTCCTCTGGACTCTCTGCCTCCTCTGGTCTCTCTGTGGTATCTGCCTCCTCTGGTCTCTCTGTGGCCTCTGCCTCCTCTGCCTCCTCTGGTCTCTCTGTGGCCTCTGCCTCATTTGGTCTCTCTGTGGCCTCTGCCTTCTCTTGTCTGTCTGCCTCCTCTGCCCCCTCTGGTCTCTCTATTGCCTCTGCCTACCTTGGTCTCTCTGTGGCCTCTGCCTCCTCTGGTCTCTCTTTTCCTCTGGTCTCTCTGTGGCCTCTGCCTCCTCTGGTCTTTCTGTGGCCTTTGCCTCCTCTGCTCTTTCTGCCTCCTCTGCTTCCTCTCGTCTCTCTGTGGCCTTTGCCTTTTTTGGTCTCGCTGTCTCCTCTGCCTTCTCAAGTCTCTCTGCCTCCTCTGCCTCATCTGGTCTCTCTGTGGCCTCTTCCTCCTCTGTTCTCTTTGTGGCCGCTGCCTCCTCTGGTCTCTCTGTGGCATCTGCCTTTTCTGGTCTCTCTGACTCCTCTGCATCCACTCTGCCTCCTCTTGTCTCTCTGCCTCCTCTGGTCTCTCTGTGGCCTCTGTCTCCTCTGCTCTCTCTGCCTCCTCTGCATCCTCTCGTCTCTCTGCCTCCTCTGGTCTCTCTGTCTTTCTTCCTCCTCTGAACTCTCGGTGGACTCTGCCCCCTCTGGTCTCACTGTGACCTCTGCCTCCTCTGGTATTTCTGTGGCCTCTGCCTCCTCTGCTCTTTCTGCCTCCTCTGCTTCCTCTCGTCTCTCTGTAGCCTCTGCCTCCTCTGGTCTCTCTTTCTCCTCTGCCTTCTATAGTCTCCCTGCCTCCTCTTTCTCATCTGGTCTCTCTGTGTCCTCTCCCTCCTCTGATCTCTTTGTGGACTCTCCTTTCTCTGGTCTCTCTGCCTCCTCTGGTCTCTCTGTGGCCTCTGCCTCCTCTGGTCTCTCTGTGGTCTCTGCCTTCTCTGGTCTCTCTGTGACCGCTACCTCCTCTTGTCTCTTTCTGGCATCTGCCTTTTCTGGTCTCTCTGCCTCCTCTGCCTGCTCTGGTCTCTCTGTGGCCTCTGGCTCCTCTGGACTCTCTGCCTCCTCTGGTCTTTTTGTGGCCTCTGCCTCCTCTCGTCTCTCTGGTTCCATTACTTCCTCTCGTCTCTCTGTGGCCTCTGCCTCCTCTGGTCTCGCTTTCTCCTCTGCCTCCTCTGGTCTCTCTGCCTCCTCTGGTCTCTCTGTGGCCTCTGCCTCCTCTGGTCTGTCTGTGTCCTCTGCCTCCTCTGGTCTCTCTGTGGCCTCTGCCTCCTCTCGTCTCTCTGACTCCTCTCGTCTCTCTGCCTCCACTGGTCTCTCTGTCTCTCTGCCTCCTCTGCTCTCTCTGTGGCCTCTGTCTCCTCTGGTCTCTCTGCTTCCTCTGCATCCTCTCGTCTCTCTGCTTCCTCTGGTCTCTCTGTCTTTCTGCCTCCTCTGAACTCTCGATGGCCTCTGCCCCCTCTGGTCTCACTGTGACCTCTGCATCCTTTAGTCTCTCTGCCTCCTCTGCCTCCTCTGGTCTCTCTGTGGCCTCTGCCTCCTCTGGTCTCTCTGTGGCCTCTGCCTTCTCTTGTCTCTCTGCCTCCTCTGCCCCCTTCTGGTCTCTCTGCCTCCACTGGTCTCTCTGCCTCCACTGGTCTCTCTCTGCCTCCTCTGGTCTCTCTGTTTCCTCTTGTCTCTCTGTGGCCTCTACCTCCTCTTGTCTTTCTGTGGCCTCTGCCTCCTCTGTTCTCTCTGCCTCCTCTGCTTCCTCTCGTCTCTCTGTGGCCTCTGCCTCCTCTGGTTTCTCTGTCTCCTCTGCCTTCTCTAGTCTCTCTGCCTCTTCTGCCTCCTCTGGTCTCTCTGCCTCCACTGGTTTCTCTGATGTCTCTGCCTCCTCTCGTCTCTCTGTGGCCTCTGCATCCTCTGGTCTCTCTGTCTCCTCTGCCTCCTCTAGTCTCTCTGTGGCCTCTGCCTCCTCTGGTCTCTCTGCCTCCTCTGGTCTCTCTGTGGTATCTGCCTCCTTTAGTCTCTCTGTGGTATCTGCCTCCTCTGGTCTCTCTGTGGCCTCTGCCTCCTCTGGTCTCTCTGTGGCCTCTGTCTCCTATGGTCTCTCTGCCTCCTCTGCATCCTCTCGTCTCTCTGCCTTCTCTGAACGCTCGGTGGCCTCTGCCTCCTCTGGTCTCACTGTGACCTTTGCCTCCTTTAGTCTCTCTGCCTCCTCTGCCTCCTCTGGTCTCTCTGTGGCCTCTGCCTCCTCTGGTCTCTCTGCCTCTTCTGCCTCCTCTGGTCTCTCTGCCTCCACTGGTCTCTCTGTTGCCTCTGCCTCCTCTGGTCTCTCTGTGGCCTCTGCCTTCTCTGGTCTCTCTGTCTCCTCTTCCTCCTCTAGTCTCTCTGTGGCCTCTGCCTCCTCTGGTCTCTCTGCCTTTTCTCGTCTCTCTACCTCCTCTTGTCTCTCTGTCTCTCTGCCTCCTCTGGTCTCTCAGTGGCCTCCGTCTCCTCTTCTCTCTCTGCCTCCTCTGCATCCTCTCGTCTTTCTTCCTCCTCTGGTCTCTCTGTCTTTCTGCCTCCTCTGAACTCTCAGTGGCCTCTGCCCCCTCTGGTCTCACTGTGACCTCTGCCTCCTTTAGTCTCTCTGCCTCCTCTGCCTCCTCTGGTCTCTCTGTGGCCTCTGCCTCCTCTGGTCTCTCTTTTCCTCTGGTCTCTCTGTGGCCTCTGCCTCCTCTCGTCTCTCTGTGGCCTTTTCCTTTTTTGGTCTCGCTGTCTCCTCTGCCTTCTCAAGTCTCTCTGCCTCCTCTGCCTCCACTGGTCTCTCTGTGGCCTCTTCCTCCTCTGGTCTCTCTTTGTGGCCGCTGCCTCCTCTGGTCTCTCTGTGGCATCTGCCTTTTCTGGTCTCTCTGACTCCTCTGCATCCACTCTGCCTCCTCTTGTCTCTCTGCCTCCTCTGGTCTCTCTGTGGCCTCTGTCTCCTCTGCTCTCTCTGCCTCCTCTGCATCCTCTCGTCTCTCTGCCTCCTCTGGTCTCTCTGTCTTTCTTCCTCCTCTGAACTCTCGGTGGACTCTGCCTCCTCTGGTCTCTCTGTGGCCTCTGCCTCCTCTGGTCTCTCTGTGGCCTCTGCCTCCTCTGCTCTTTCTGCCTCCTCTGCTTCCTCTCGTCTCGTTGTAGCCTCTGCCTCCTCTGGTCTCTCTTTCTCCTCTGCCTTCTGTAGTCTCCCTGCCTCCTCTTTCTCATCTGGTCTCTCTGTGTCCTCTCCCTCCTCTGATCTCTTTGTGGACTCTCCTTTCTCTGGTCTCTCTGCCTCCTCTGGTCTCTCTGTGGCCTCTGCCTCCTCTGGTCTCTCTGTGGTCTCTGCCTTCTCTGGTCTCTCTGTGACCGCTACCTCCTCTTGTCTCTTTCTGGCATCTGCCTTTTCTGGTCTCTCTGCCTCCTCTGCCTGCTCTGGTATCTCTGTGGCCTCTGGCTCCTCTGGACTCTCTGCCTCCTCTGGTCTCTCTGTGGTATCTGCCTCCTCTGGTCTCTCTGTGGCCTCTGCCTCCTCTGCCTCCTCTGGTCTCTCTGTGGCCTCTGCCTCATTTGGTCTCTCTGTGGCCTCTGCCTTCTCTTGTCTGTCTGCCTCCTCTGCCCCCTCTGGTCTCTCTATTGCCTCTGCCTACCCTGGTCTCTATGTGGCCTCTGCCTCCTCTGGTCTCTCTTTTCTTCTGGTCTCTCTGTTGCCTCTGCCTCCTCTGGTCTTTCTGTGGCCTTTGCCTCCTCTGCTCTTTCTGCCTCCTCTGCTTACTCTCGTCTCTCTGTGGCCTTTGCCTTTTTTGGTCTCGCTGTCTCCTCTGCCTTCTCAAGTCTCGCTGCCTCCTCTGCCTCATCTGGTCTCTCTGTGGCCTCTTCCTCCTCTGTTCTCTTTGTGGCCGCTGCCTCCTCTGGTCTCTCTGTGGCATCTGCCTTTTCTGGTCTCTCTGACTCCTCTGCATCCACTCTGCCTCCTCTTGTCTCTCTGCCTCCTCTGGTCTCTCTGTGGCCTCTGTCTCCTCTGCTCTCTCTGCCTCCTCTGCATCCTCTCATCTCTCTGCCTCTCTGGTCTCTCTGTCTTTCTTTCTCCTCTGAACTCTCGGTGGACTCTGCCCCCTCTGGTCTCACTGTGACCTCTGCCTCCTCTGCTATTTCTGTGGCCTCTGCCTCCTCTGCTCTTTCTGCCTCCTCTGCTTCCTCTCGTCTCTCTGTAGCCTCTGCCTCCTCTGGTCTCTCTTTCTCCTCTGCCTTCTGTAGTCTCCCTGCCTCCTCTTTCTCATCTGGTCTCTCTGTGTCCTCTCCCTCCTCTGATCTCTTTGTGGACTCTCCTTTCTCTGGTCTCTCTGCCTCCTCTGGTCTCTCTGTGGCCTCTGCCTCCTCTGGTCTCTCTGTGGTCTCTGCCTTTTCTGGTCTCTCTGTGACCGCTACCTCCTCTTGTCTCTTTCTGGCATCTGCCTTTTCTGGTCTCTCTGCCTCCTCTGCCTGCTCTGGTCTCTCTGTGGCCTCTGGCTCCTCTGGACTCTCTGCCTCCTCTGGTCTTTCTGTGGCCTCTGCCTCCTCTCGTCTCTCTGGTTCCATTACTTCCTCTCTTCTCTCTGTGGCCTCTGCCTCCTCTGGTCTCGCTTTCTCCTCTGCCTCCTCTGGTCTCTCTGTGGCCTCTGCCTCCTCTGGTCTGTCTGTGTCCTCTGCCTCCTCTGGTCTCTCTGTGGCCTCTGCCTCCACTGGTCTCTCTGTGGCCTCTGCCTCCTCTGCTCTCTTTCTGGCTCTACCTCTTCCAGTCTGTCTGAATCCTCTGGTCTCTCTGTGGCCTCTGCCCCCTCTAGTCTCTCTGTGGCCTCTGCCTTCTCTGGTCTCTCTGCCTCTTCTGGTCTCTCTGTGGCCGCTGCCTCCTCTGGTCTGTCTGTGGCATCTGCCTTTTCTGGTCTCTCTGCCTCCTCTGCCTCCTCTTGACTCTCTGTGGCCTCTGCACTCTCTGCCATCTCTGGTCTTTCTGTGGCCTCTGCCTCCTCTGGTCTCTCTGCCTCCTCTGCTTCTTCTCGTCTTTCTGTGGCCTCTACCTCCTCGGGTCTTTCTGTCTCCTCTGCCTCCTCGGGTCTCTCTGTCTCCTCTGCCTCCTCTGGTCTCTCTGCCTCCTCTGCCTCCTCTCGTCTCTCTGTGGCCTCTGCCTCCTCTGGTCTGTCTGTGTCCTCTGCCTCCTTTGGTCTCTCTGTCTCCTCTGCCTCCAGTGGTCTCTCTGTGGCCTCTGCCTCCTCTGGTCTCTCTGCCTCCTCTGCTTCTTCTCGTCTCTCTGTGGCCTCTGCCTCCTCGGGTCTCTCTGTCTCCTCTGCCTCCTCTGGTCTCTCTGCCTCCTCTGCCTCCTCTCGTCTCTCTGTGGCCTCTGCCTCCTCTTGTCTGTCTGTGTCCTCTGCCTCCTTTGGTCTCTCTGTCTCCTCTGCCTCCACTGGTCTCTCTGTGGCCTCTGCCTTCACTGGTCTCTCTGGGACCTATGCCTCCTCTGGTCTCTCTTTGGCTGCTGCCTCCTCTGGTCTCTCTGTGGCAGCTGCCTTTTCTGGTCTCTCTGCCTCCTCTGCCTCCTCTGTTCTCTCTGTGGCATCTGCCTCCTCTGGACTGTCTGCCTCCTCTGGTCTTTCTGTGGCCTCTGCTTCCTCTGGTCTCCCTTCCCCGTTGCCTCTCTGGTCTCTTTGTTAACTCTATCTCCTCTGGTCCCTACGTGGCCTCTGCCTCCTCTGATCTCTCTTTGGCCTCTGCCTCCTCTGGTCTCTTTGCATCTTTTGCCTCCTCTGGACTCTCTGCCTCCACTGGTCTCTTTGTTGCCTCTGCCTCGACTGGTCTCTCTGTTGCCTCTGCCTCCTCTGGTCTCTCTTGTCTCTCTGCCTCCTGTGGTCTCTCTGTGGCCTGTGTCTCCTCTGCTCTCTCTGCCTCCTCTGCATCCTCTCGTCTCTCTGCCTCCTCTGGTCTCTCTGTCTTTCTTCCTCCTCTGAACTCTCGGTGGACTCTGCCCCCTCTGGTCTCACTGTGACCTCTGCCTCCTCTGGTATTTCTGTGGCCTCTGCCTCCTCTGCTCTTTCTGCCTCTTCTGCTTCCTCTCGTCTCTCTGTAGCCTCTGCCTCCTCTGGTCTCTCTTTCTCCTCTGCCTTCTGTAGTCTCTCTGTGGCCTCTTCCTCCTCTCGTCTCTCTATGGCCTCTGCCTTCTCTTGTCTCTCTGCCTCCTTTGCCCCCTCTGGTCTCTCTGCCTCCATTGGTCTCTCTATTGCCTCTGCCTCCTCTGGTTTCTCTGTGGCCGCTGCCTCCTCTGGTTTCTCTGTGGCCTCTGCCTTCTCTTGTCTCTCTGCCTCCTCTGCCCCCTCTGGCCTCTCTACCTCCACTGGTCTCTCTATTGCCTCTGCCTCCTCTGAACTCTCGGTGGCCTCTGCCTCTCTGGTCTCACTTTGACCTCTGCCTCCTCTGGTCTCTCTTTGGCCTCTGCCTCCTCTGGTCTCTCTCTATCCTCTGCCTTCTCTGGTCTCTCTGTGTCCTCTGCCTCCTCTGGTCTCTCTATGGCCTCTGCCTTCTCTTGTCTCTCTGCCTCCTCTGCCCCCTCTGGTCTCTCTGCCTCCACTGGTCTCTCTATTGCCTCTGCCTCCTCTGGTCGCTCTTTGGCCGCTGCCTCCTCTGGTCTCTTTGTCTCCTCTGCTTCCTCTAGTCACTTTGTGGCCTCTGCCTCCTCTGGTCTCTCTGCCTCTTCTGGTCTCACTGTCTCTCTGCCTCCTCTGGTCTCTCTGTAGTATCTGCCTCCACTGGTCTCTTTCTGGCCTCTGCCTTCTCTGCTCTCTCTGCCTCATTTGGTCTCTCTATGGCGCTGCCAACTCTGGTCTCTCTATGGCCTCTGCCTTTTGTGGTCTCTCAGCTGCCTCTACCTCCTCTGGTCTCTCTTTGGCCTTTGCCTCCACTGGACTCTGTGCCTCCTCTGGTCTCTCTGTGGCCTCTGCCTCCTCTGGTCTCTCTGCCTCCTCTACCTCCTCTTGTCTCTCTGCCTCATCTGGTCTCTCTTTGGCCTCTGTCTCCTCTGCTCTCTTCCTCTTCTGCATTCTCTCTTCTCTCTGCCTCCTCTCTGGTCTCTCTGTCTTTCTTTCTCCTCTGAACTCTCGGTGGCCTCTGCCTCCTAAATCTCTCTGCCTCCTCTTCCTCCTCTGGTCTCTCTGTGGCCTCTGCCTTCTCTTGTCTCTCTGCCTCATCTGCCCCTTCTGGTCTCTCTAGTCTTTCTGCCTCCACTGGTCTCTCTATTGCCTCTGCCTCCTCAGGTCTTTCTGTGGCCTCTGCTTCCTCTGGTCTGTCTGCGGCCTATGCCTCCTCTGGTCACTCTGTGAACTCTGCATCCTCTGGCCTCTCTTTGGCCTCTGCCTCCTCTGGTCTCTCTGCCTCTTCTGACTTCTCTGGTATCTCTACCTATACTGGTCTCTCTGTGGCCTCTTCCTCCTCTGGTCTCTCTGCCTCCTCTGGTCTCTCTGTCTTTCTGCCTCCTCTGAACTCTCGGTGGCCTCTGCCCCTCTGGTATCACTGTGACCTCTGCCTCCTCTGTTCTCTCTTTGGCCTCTGCCTCCTCTGGTCTCTCTCTCTCCTCTGCCTCCTCTGGTCTCTCTGTGGCCTCTGCCTCCTCTGGTCTCTCTGTGGCCTCTGCCTTCTCTTGTCTCTCTGCCTCCTCTGCCCCCTCTGGTCTCTCTGCCTCCACTGGTCTCTCTATTGCCTCTGCCTCCTCTGGTCTCTCTCTGGCCTCTGCCTCCTCTGGTCTCTTTCTCTCCTCTGCCTCCTCTAGTCACCCTGTGGCCTCTGCCTCCTGTGGTCTCTCTGCCTCCTCTGGTCTCTCTGACTCTGCCTCCTCTGGTCTCTCTGTGGTATCTGCCTCCTCTGGTCTATTTGTGGCCGCTGCCTCCTCTGGTCTCTCTATGGCCTCTGCCTTTTGTGGTCTCTCGGCCTCCTCTGCCTCCTCTGGTCTCTCTTTTGCCTCTGCCTCCACTGGCCTCTCCCTCCTCTGATCACTTTGTGTTCTCTGCCTTCTCTGGTCTCTCTGCCTCCTCTAGTCTCTCTGTGGCCTCTTTCTCCTCTGGTCTCTCTGTCTCCTCTGCCTCCTCTAGTCTCTCTGTGGCCTCTTCCTCCTCTGGTCTCTCTGCTGTCTCTGCATCCTTGTGACTCTCTGCCTCCTCTGGTCTCTCTCTCTCTTTCTGCCTCCTCTGAACTCTTGGTGGCCTCTGCCCCCTCTGGTCTCACTGTTACCTCTGCCTCCTCTGGTCTCTCTGTGGCCTCTGCCTTGTCTTGTCTCTCTGCCTCCTCTGCTCCCTCTGGTCTCTCTGCCTCCTCTGGTCTCTCTGTCTCTCTGCCTCCTCTGGTCTCTCTGTAGCCTCTGCCTCCTCTGGTCTCTCTTTCTCCTCTGCCTTCTGTAGTCTCCCTGCCTCCTCTTTCTCATCTGGTCTCTCTGTGTCCTCTCCCTCCTCTGATCTCTTTGTGGACTCTCCTTTCTCTGGTCTCTCTGCCTCCTCTGGTCTCTCTGTGGCCTCTGCCTCCTCTGGTCTCTCTGTGGTCTCTGCCATCTCTGGTCTCTCTGTGGCCGCTACCTCCTCTAGTCTCTTTCTGGCATCTGCCTTATCTGGTCTCTCTGCCTCCTCTGCCTGCTCTGGTCTCTCTGTGGCCTCTGGCTCCTCTGGACTCTCTGCCTCCTCTGGTCTTTCTGTGGCCTCTGCCTCCTCTCGTCTCTCTGGTTCCATTACTTCCTCTCGTCTCTCTGTGGCCTCTGCCTCCTCTGTTCTCGCTTTCTCCTCTGCCTCCTCTGGTCTCTCTGCCTCCTCTGGTCTCTCTGTGGCCTCTGCCTCCTCTGGTCTGTCTGTGTCCTCTGCCTCCTCTGGTCTCTCTGTGGCCTCTGCCTCCACTGGTCTCTCTGTGGCCTCTGCCTCCTCTGCTCTCTATCTGGCTCTGCCTCTTCCAGTCTGTCTGCATCCTCTGGTCTCTCTGTGGCCTCTGCCCCCTCTAGTCTCTCTGTGGCCTCTGCCTCCTCTTGTCTGTCTGTCTCCTCTGCCTCCTCTGAACTCTCTGTGGCCTCTGCCTCTTCTCGTCTCTCTGTGGCCTCTGCCTTCTCTGGTCTCTCTGCCTCTTCTGGTCTCTCTGTGGCCGCTGCCTCCTCTGGTCTGTCTGTGGCATCTGCCTTTTCTTGTCTCTCTGCCTCCTCTGCCTCCTCTTGACTCTCTGTGGCCTCTGCACTCTCTGCCATCTCTGGTCTTTCTGTGGCCTCTGCCTCCTCTGGTCTCTCTGCCTCCTCTGCTTCTTCTCGTCTTTCTGTGGCCTCTACCTCCTCGGATCTCTCTGTCTCCTCTGCCTCCTCGGGTCTCTCTGTCTCCTCTGCCTCCTCTGGTCTCTCTGCCTCCTCTGCCTCCTCTCGTCTCTCTGTGGCCTCTGCCTCCTCTGGTCTGTCTGTGTCCTCTGCCTCCTTTGGTCTCTCTGTCTCCTCTGCCTCCAGTGGTCTCTCTGTGGCCTCTGCCTCCTCTGGTCTCTCTGCCTCCTCTGCTTCTTCTCGTCTCTCTGTGGCCTCTGCCTCCTCGGGTCTCTCTGTCTCCTCTGCCTCCTCTGGTCTCTCTGCCTCCTCTGCCTCCTCTCGTCTCTCTGTGGCCTCTGCCTCCTCTTGTCTGTCTGTGTCCTCTGCCTCCTTTGGTCTCTCTGTCTCCTCTGCCTCCACTGGTCTCTCTGTGGCCTCTGCCTTCACTGGTCTCTCTGGGACCTATGCCTCCTCTGGTCTCTCTGTGGCTGCTGCCTCCTCTGGTCTCTCTGTGGCAGCTGCCTTTTCTGGTCTCTCTGCCTCCTCTGCCTCCTCTGTTCTCTCTGTGGCATCTGCCTCCTCTGGACTGTCTGCCTCCTCTGGTCTTTCTGTGGCCTCTGCTTCCTCTGGTCTCCCTTCCCCGTTGCCTCTCTGGTCTCTTTGTTAACTCTATCTCCTCTGGTCCCTACGTGGCCTCTGCCTCCTCTGATCTCTCTTTGGCCTCTGCCTCCTCTGGTCTCTTTGCATCTTTTGCTTCCTCTGGACTCTCTGCCTCCAGTGGTCTCTTTGTTGCCTCTGCCTCGACTGGTCTCTCTGTTGCCTCTGCCTCCTCTGGTCTCTCTTGTCTCTCTGCCTCCTGTGGTCTCTCTGTGGCCTGTGTCTCCTCTGCTCTCTCTGCCTCCTCTGCATCCTCTCGTCTCTCTGCCTCCTCTGGTCTCTCTGTCTTTCTTCCTCCTCTGAACTCTCGGTGGACTCTGCCCCCTCTGGTCTCACTGTGACCTCTGCCTCCTCTGGTATTTCTGTGGCCTCTGCCTCCTCTGCTCTTTCTGCCTCTTCTGCTTCCTCTCGTCTCTCTGTAGCCTCTGCCTCCTCTGGTCTCTCTTTCTCCTCTGCCTTCTGTAGTCTCCCTGCCTCCTCTTTCTCATCTGGTCTCTCTGTGTCCTCTCCCTCCTCTGATCTCTTTGTGGACTCTCCTTTCTCTGGTCTCTCTGCCTCCTCTGGTCTCTCTGTGGCCTCTGCCTCCTCTGGTCTCTCTGTGGTCTCTGCCATCTCTGGTCTCTCTGTGACCGCTACCTCCTCTAGTCTCTTTCTGGCATCTGCCTTATCTGGTCTCTCTGCCTCCTCTGCCTGCTCTGGTCTCTCTGTGGCCTCTGGCTCCTCTGGACTCTCTGCCTCCTCTGGTCTTTCTGTGGCCTCTGCCTCCTCTCGTCTCACTGGTTCCATTACTTCCTCTCGTCTCTCTGTGGCCTCTGCCTCCTCTGTTCTCGCTTTCTCCTCTGCCTCCTCTGGTCTCTCTGCCTCCTCTGGTCTCTCTGTGGCCTCTGCCTCCTCTGGTCTGTCTGTGTCCTCTGCCTCCTCTGGTCTCTTTGTGGCCTCTGCCTCCACTGGTCTCTCTGTGGCCTCTGCCTCCTCTGCTCTCTATCTGGCTCTGCCTCTTCCAGTCTGTCTGCATCCTCTGGTCTCTCTGTGGCCTCTGCCCCCTCTAGTCTCTCTGTGGCCTCTGCCTCCTCATGTCTGTCTGTCTCCTCTGCCTCCTCTGAACTCTCTGTGGCCTCTGCCTCTTCTCGTCTCTCTGTGGCCTCTGCCTTCTCTGGTCTCTCTGCCTCTTCTGGTCTCTCTGTGGCCGCTGCCTCCTCTGGTCTGTCTGTGGCATCTGCCTTTTCTTGTCTCTCTGCCTCCTCTGCCTCCTCTTGACTCTCTGTGGCCTCTGCACTCTCTGCCATCTCTGGTCTTTCTGTGGCCTCTGCCTCCTCTGGTCTCTCTGCCTCCTCTGCTTCTTCTCGTCTTTCTGTGGCCTCTACCTCCTCGGATCTCTCTGTCTCCTCTGCCTCCTCGGGTCTCTCTGTCTCCTCTGCCTCCTCTGGTCTCTCTGCCTCCTCTGCCTCCTCTCGTCTCTCTGTGGCCTCTGCCTCCTCTGGTCTGTCTGTGTCCTCTGCCTCCTCTGGTCTCTCTGCCTCCTCTGCTTCTTCTCGTCTCTCTGTGGCCTCTGCCTCCTCGGGTCTCTCTGTCTCTTCTGCCTCCTCTGGTCTCTCTGCCTCCTCTGCCTCCTCTCGTCTCTCTGTGGCCTCTGCCTCCTCTTGTCTGTCTGTGTCCTCTGCCTCCTTTGGTCTCTCTGTCTCCTCTTCCTCCACTGGTCTCTCTCTGGCGTCTGCCTCCTCTGGTCTCTCTGCCTTCTCTGTCTCCTTTAGTCTCTCTGTAGCCTCTGCCTCCTCTGGTCTCTCTCTGGCCTCTGCCTCCTCTAGTCTCTCTGCCTTCTCTGTCTCCTCTAGTCTCTCTGTAGCCTCTGCCTTCACTGGTCTCTCTGTGGCCTCTGCCTTCACTGGTCTCTCTGGGACCTATGCCTCCTCTGGTCTCTCTGTGGCTGCTGCCTCCTCTGGTCTCTCTGTGGCATCTGCCTTTTCTGGTCTCTCTGCCTCCTCTGCCTCCTCTGTTCTCTCTGTGGCATCTGCCTCCTCTGGACTGTCTGCCTCCTCTGGTCTTTCTGTGGCCTCTGCTTCCTCTGGTCTCTCTGCCCCGTTGCCTCTCTGGTCTCTTTGTTAACTCTGCCTCCTCTGGTCCCTACGTGGCCTCTGCCTCCTCTGATCTCTCTTTGGCCTCTGCCTCCTCTGGTCTCTCTGCATCTTTTGCCTCCTCTGGACTTTCTGCCTCCACTGGTCTCTTTGTTGCCTCTGCCTCGACTGGTCTCTCTGTTGCCTCTGCCTCCTCTGGTCTCTCCAGGGTCTCTGCCTCCTCTGGTCTATCTGTGGCCTCTGCCTCCTCTCGTCTCTCTGACTCCTCTCGTCTCTCTGCCTCCACTGGTCTCTCTGTCTCTCTGCCTCCTCTGGTCTCTCTGTCTTTCTGCCTCCTCTGAACTCTCGATGGCCTCTGCCCCCTCTGGTCTCACTATGACCTCTGCCTCCTTTAGTCTCTCTGCCTCCTCTGCCTCCTCTGGTCTCTCTGTGGCCTCTGCCTCCTCTGGTCTCTCTGTGGCCTCTGCCTTCTCTTGTCTCTCTGCCTCCTCTGCCCCCTCTGGTCTCTCTGCCTCCACTGGTCTCTCTGCCTCCAATAGTCTCTCTCTGCCTCCTCTGGTCTCTCTGTTTCCTCTTGTCTCTCTGTGTCCTCTACCACCTCTTGTCTTTCTGTGGCCTCTGCCTCCTCTGTTCTCTCTGCCTCCTCTGCTTCCTCTCGTCTCTCTGTGGCCTCTGCCTCCTTTGGTCTCTCTGTCTCCTCTTCCTTCTCTAGTCTCTCTGCCTCTTCTGCCTCCTCTGGTCTCTCTGTTGTCTCTACCTCCTCTCGTCTCTCTGTGGCCTCTGCTCCTCTGGTCTCTCTGTCTCCTTTGCCTCCTCTAGTCTCTCTGTGGCCTCTGCCTCCTCTGGTCTCTCTGCCTCCTCTGGTCTCTCTGCCTCCTCTGGTCTCTCTGTGGTATCTGCCTCCTCTGGTCTCTTTGTGGCCTCTGCCTTCTCTGGTCTCTCTGCCTCAATTGGCCTCTCTATGGCCGCTGCCAACTCTGGTCTCTCTATGGCCTCTGCCTTTTGTGGTCTCTCGGCCTCCTCTGCCTCCACTGGTCTCTCTGTGGCCTCTGCATCCTCTGGTCTCTCTACCTCCTCTACCTCCTCTTGTTTCTGTGCCTCCTCTGGTCTCTCTGTGGCCTCTGCCTCCTCTGGTCTCTCTACCTCCTCTACCTCCTCTCGTCTCTCTGCCTCCTCTGGTCACTCTTTCTTTCTGCCTCCTCTGAACTCTCGGTGGCCTCTGCCCCCTCTGCTCTCACTGTGACCTCTGCTTCCTCTGGTCTCTTTTTGGCCTCTGCCTCCTCTGGTCTCTCTACCTCCTCTACCTCCTCTCGTCTCTCTGCCTCCTCTGGTCACTCTTTCTTTCTGCCTCCTCTGAACTCTCGGTGGCCTCTGCCCCCTCTGGTCTCACTGTGACCTCTGCTTCCTCTGGTCTCACTGTGACCTCTGCTTCCTCTGAACTCTCTGTGGCCTCTGCCTCCTCTGGTCTCACTGTGACCTCTGCTTCCTCTGGTCTCTCTGTGGCCTCTGCCTCCTCTGGTCTCTCTACCTCCTCTACCTCCTCTCGTCTCTCTGCCTCCTCTGGTCACTCTTTCTTTCTGCCTCCTCTGAACTCTCTATGGCCTCTGCCTTCTCTTGTCTCTCTTCCTCCTCTGCCTACTTTAGTCTCTCCGTGGCCTCTGCCTCCTTTGGACTCTCTGCCTCCTCTGGTCTTTCTCTGGCCTCTGCTTCCTCTGGTCTCCCTGCCCTGTTGCCTCCTCTGGTCTCTCTGTGGCCTATTCCTCCTCTGGTCTCTCTGCAACCTCTGCCTCCTCTGGTCTCTCTGTGAACTCTGCATCTTCTGGTCTCTCTGTGGCATCTGCATCCTCTGGTCTCTCTTTGGCCTCTGCCTCCTCTGGTCTCTCTGCCTCTTCTGCCTCATCTGGTATCTCTGCCTCCACTGGTCTGTCTGTTGCCTCTGCCTCCTCTGTTCTCTCTGTGGCCTCTGCCTCCTCTGGTCTCTCTGTCTCCTCTGCCTCCTGTAGTCTCTCAGTGGCCTCTTCCTCCTCTGTTCTCTCTGTGGCCTCTGCCTTCTCTTGTCTCTCTGCCTCCTCTGCCCCTTCTGGTCTCTCTTTCTCCACTGGTCTCTCTATTGCCTCTGCCTCCTCTGAACTCTCGTTGGTCTCTGCCCCCTCTGGTCTCACTGTGACCTTTACCTCCTCTGGTCTCTCTTTGGCCTCTGCCTCCTCTGGTCTCTCTCTCTACTCTGCCTCCTCTGGTCTCTCTGTGGCCTCTGCTTACTCTCGTCTCTCTATGGCCTCTGCCTTCTCTTGTCTCTCTGCCTCCTCTGCTTCCTCTGGTCTCTCTGTGGCCTCTGCCTCCTCTGGTCTTTCTGTGGCCTCTGCTTCTTCTGGTCTCCCTGCCCCGTTGCCTCATCTGCTCTCTCTGTGGCCTATGACTCCTCTGATCTCTCTTTGGCCTCTGCCTCCTCTTGTCTCTCTGCCTCTTCTGCTTCCTCTGGTATCTCTGCCTCCACTGGTCTCTCTGTTGCCTCTGCCTCCTCTGGTCTCTCTGTGGCCTCTGCCTCCTCTGGTCTCTCTGTCTCCTCTGCTTCCTCTGGTCTCTCTGTGGCCTCTTCCTCCTCTGGTCTCTCTGCCTTCTCTGCATCCTCTCGACTCTCTGCCTCCTCTGAACTCTCGGTGGCCTCAGCCCTTCTGGTCTCACTGTGACCTCTGCCTCCTCTGGTCTCTCTCTCTTCTCTGCCTCCTCTGGTCTCTCTGTGGCCTCTGCCTCCTCTGGTCTCTCTGTGGCCTCTGCCTTCTCTTGTCTCTCTGCCTCCTCTGCCCCCTCTGGTCTCTCTGCCTCCACTGGTCTCTCTTTGGCCTCTGCCTCCTCTTGTCTCTCTGCCTCTTCTGCTTCCTCTGGTATCTCTGCCTCCACTGGTCTCTCTGTTGCCTCTGCCTCCTCTGTTCTCTCTGTGGCCTCTGCCTCCTCTGGTCTCTCTGTCTCCTCTGCCTCCTGTAGTCTCTCAGTGGCCTCTTCCTCCTCTGTTCTCTCTGTGGCCTCTGCCTTCTCTTGTCTCTCTGCCTCCTCTGCCCCTTCTGGTCTCTCTGCCTCCACTGGTCTCTCTATTGCCTCTGCCTCCTCTGAACTCTCGTTGGTCTCTGCCCCCTCTGGTCTAACTGTGACCTTTGCCTCCTCTGGTCTCTCTTTGGCCTCTGCCTCCTCTGGTCTCTCTCTCTCCTCTCTCTCCTCTGCCTCCTCTTATCTCTCTGTGGCCTCTGCTTCCTCTCGTCTCTCTATGGCCTCTGCCTTCTCTTGTCTCTCTGCCTCCTCTGCTTCCTCTGGTCTCTCTGTGGCCTCTGCCTCCTCTGGTCTTTCTGTGGCCTCTGCTTCCTCTGGTCTCCCTGCCCCGTTGCCTCATCTGCTCTCTCTGTGGCCTATGACTCCTCTGATCTCTCTTTGGCCTCTGTCTCCTCTTGTCTTACTGCCTCTTCTGCTTCCTCTCGTCTCTCTGCCTCCACTGGTCTCTCTGTTGCCTCTGCCTCCTCTGGTCTCTCTGTGGCCTCTGCCTCCTCTGGTCTCTCTGTCTCCTCTGCTTCCTCTGGTCTCTCTGTGGCCTCTTCCTCCTCTGGTCTCTCTGCCTTCTCTGCATCCTCTCGACTCTCTGCCTCCTCTGGTCTCTCTGTCTTTCTGCCTCCTCTGAACTCTCGGTGGCCTCTGCCCTTCTGGTCTCACTGTGACCTCTGCCTCCTCTGGTCTCTCTCTCTCTTCTCTGCCTCCTCTGGTCTCTCTGTGGCCTTCGCCTCCTCTGGTCTCTCTGTGGCCTCTGCCTTCTCTTGTCTCTCTGCCTCCTCTGCCCCCTCTGGTCTCTCTGCCTCCACTGGTCTCTCTATTGCCTCTGCCTCCTCTGGTCTCTTTGTCTTCTCTGCCTCCTCTAGTCACTCTGTGGCTTCTGCCTCCTGTGGTCTCTCTGCCTCCTCCTGTCTCTTTGACTCTCTGCCTCCTCTGGTCTCTCTGTGGTATCTGCCTCCTCTGGTCTCTTTGTGGCATCTGCCTTCTCTGGTCTCTCTGCCTCCTCTGGTCTCTTTGTGGCCTCTTCCTCCTCTGGTCTCTCTGTCTCCTCTGCCTCCTCTAGTCTCTCTGTGGCCCCTTCCTCCTCTGGTCTCTCTGCCTTCTCTGCATCCTCTTGACTCACTGCCTCCTCTGGTCTCTCTCTCTTTCTGCCTCCTCTGAACTCTCGGTGGCCTCTGCCCCCTCTGGTCTCACTGTTACCTCTGCCTTCTCTGGTCTCTCTTTGGCCTCTGCCTCCACTGGTCTCTCTCTCTCCTCTGCCTCCTCTGGTCTCTCTGTGGCCTCTGCCTCCTCTGGTCTCTCTGTGGCCTCTGCATTCTCTTGACTCTCTGCCTCCTCTGCTCCCTCTGGTCTCTCTGCCTCCACTGTTCTCTCTATTGCCTCTGCCTCCTCTTGTCTCTCTGTGGCCTCTGCCTCCTCGGGTCTCTCTGTCTCCTCTGCCTCCTCTGGTCTCTCTGCCTCCTCTGCCTCCTCTCATCTCTCTGTGGCCTCTGCCTCCTCTTGTCTGTCTGTGTCCTCTGCCTCCTTTGGTCTCTCTGTCTCCTCTGCCTCCACTGGTCTCTCTGTAGCCTCTGCCTCCTCTGGTCTCTCTCTGGCCTCTGCCTCCTCTAGTCTCTCTGCCTTCTCTGTCTCCTCTAGTCTCTCTGTAGCCTCTGCCTCCACTGGTCTCTCTGTGGCCTCTGCCTTCACTGGTCTCTCTGGGACCTATGCCTCCTCTGGTCTCTCTGTCTCCTCTCTCTGACTCCTCTGGTCTCTCTGTGGCTGCTGCCTCCTCTGGTCTCTCTGTGGCATTTGCCTTTTCTGGTCTCTCTGCCTCCTCTGCCTCCTCTGTTCTCTCTGTGGCATCTGCCTCCTCTGGACTGTCTGCCTCCTCTGGTCTTTCTGTGGCCTCTGCTTCCTCTGGTCTCCCTGCCCTATTGCCTCTCTGGTCTCTTTGTTAACTCTGCCTCCTCTGGTCCCTTCGTGGCCTCTGCCTCCTCTGATCTCTCTTTGGCCTCTGACTCCTCTGGTCTCTCTGCATCTTTTGCCTCATCTGGACTCTCTGCATCCACTGGTCTCTTTGTTGCCTCTGCCTCCTCTGGTCTCTCTGCTTCCTCTGCATCCTCTCGTCTCTCTGCCTCCTCTGGTCTCTCTGTCTTTCTGCCTCCTCTGAACTCTCGATGGCCTCTGCCCCCTCTGGTCTCACTGTGACCTCTGCCTCCTTTAGTCTCTCTGCCTCCTCTGCCTCTTCTCGTCTCTCTGCCTTCACTGGTCTCTCTGTCTCTCTGTCTCTCTGCCTTTTCTGCTCTCTCTGTGGCCTCTGTCTCCTCTGGTCTCTCTGCTTCCTCTGCATCCTCTCGTCTCTCTGCCTCCTCTGGTCTCTCTGTCTTTCTGCCTCCTCTGAACTCTCAATGGCCTCTGCCCCCTCTGGTCTCACTGTGACCTCTGCCTCCTTTAGTCTCTCTGCCTCCTCTGCCTCCTCTGGTCTCTCTGTGGCCTCTGCCTTCTCTTGTCTCTCTGCCTCCTCTGCCCCCTCTGCTCTCTCTGCCTCCACTGGTCTCTCTGCCTCCACTGGTCTCTCTCTGCCTACTTTGGTCTCTCTGTTTCCTCTTGTCTCTCTGTGGCCTCTACCTCCTCTGTTATTTCTTTGGCTTCTGCCTCCTCTGTTCTCTCTGCCTCCTCTGCTTCCTCTCGTCTCTCTGTGGCCTCTGCCTCCTCTGGTCTCTCTGTCTCCTCTGCCTTCTCTAGTCTCTCTGCCTCTTCTGCCTCCTCTGGTCTCTCTGCCTCCACTGGTCTCTCTGTTGTCTCTGCCTCCTCTCGTCTCTCTGTGGCCTATGCCTCCTCTGGTCTCTCTCTCTCCTCTGCCTCCTCTGGTCTCTCTGTGGCCTCTGCCTTCTCTGGTCTCTCTTCCTCCTCTGGTCTCTCTGCCTCCTCTAGTCTCTCTGTGGCCTCCGCCTCCTCTGGTCTCTCTGTGGCCTCTGTCTCCTATGGTCTCTCTGCCTCCTCTGCATCCTCTCGTCTCTCTGCCTCCTCTGGTCTCTCTGTCTTTCTGCCTCCTCTGAACTCTCGGTGGCGTCTGCCCCCTTTGGTCTCAATGTGACCTTATGCTCCTTTAGTCTCTCTGCCTCCTCTGCCTCCTCTGGTCTCTCTGTGGCCTCTGCCTCCTCTGGTCTCTCTGCCTCTTCTGCCTCCTCTGGTCTCTCTGCCTCCAATGGTCTCTCTGTTGCCTCTGCCTCCTCTAGTCTCTCTGTGGCCTCTGCCTTCTCTGGTCTCTCTGTCTCCTCTGCCTCCTCTAGTCTCTCTGTGGCCTCTGCCTCCTCTGGTCTCTCTGCCTTTTCTCGTCTCTCTACCTCCTCTGGTCTCTCTGTCTTTCTGCCTACTCTGGTCTCTCAGTAACCTCCTTCTCCTCTTCTCTCTCTGCCTCCTCTGCATCCTCTCATCTTTCTGCCTCCTCTGGTCTCTTTGTCTTTCTGCCTCCTTTGAACTCTCAGTGGCCTCTGCCCCGTCTGGTCTCACTGTGACCTCTGCCTCCTTTAGTCTCTCTGCCTCCTCTGCCTCCTCTGGTCTCTCTGTGGCCTCTGCCTCATTTGGTCTCTCTGTGGCCTTTGCCTTCTCTTGTCTGCCTTCCTCCTCTTCCCCCTCTGGTCTCTCTTCCTCCACTGGTCTCTCTATTGCCTCTGCCTACCCTGGTCTCTCTGTGGCCTCTGCCTCCTCTGGTCTCTCTTTTCCTCTGGTCTCTCTGTGGCCTCTGCCTCCTCTGGTCTTTCTGTGGCCTCTGCCTCCTCTGCTCTCTCTGCCTCCTCTGCTTCCTCTCGTCTCTCTTTGGCCTCTGCCTTTTTTGGTCTCTCTGTCTCCTCTGCCTTCTCAAGTCTCTCTGCCTCCTCTGCCTCATCTGGTCTCTCTGTGGCCTCTTCCTCCTCTGGTATCTCTGCCTCCACTGGTCTCTCTGTTGCCTCTGCCTCCTCTAGTCTCTCTGTCTCTTCTGCCTCCTGTAGTCTCTCTGTGGCCTCTTCCTCCTCTCGTCTCTCTATGGCCTCTGCTTTCTCTTGTCTCTCTGCCTCCTTTGCCCCCTCTGGTCTCTCTGCCTCCATTGGTCTCTCTATTGCCTCTGCCTCCTCTGGTCTCTCTGTGGCCGCTGCCTCCTCTGGTTTCTCTGTGGCCTCTGCCTTCTCTTGTCTCTCTGCCTCCTCTGCCCCCTCTGGTCTCTCTACCTCCACTGGTCTCTCTATTGCCTCTGCCTCCTCTGAATTCTCGGTGGCCTCTGCCCCCTCTGGTCTCACTGTGACCTCTGCCTCCTCTGGTCTCTCTTTGGCCTCTGCCTCCTCTGGTCTCTCTCTATCCTCTGCCTTCTCTGGTCTCTCTGTGTCCTCTGCCTCCTCTGCTCTCTCTATGGCCTCTGCCTTCTCTTGTCTCTCTGCCTCCTCTGCCCCCTCTGGTCTCTCTGCCTCCACTGGTCTCTCTATTGCCTCTGCCACCTCTGGTCGCTCTTTGGCCGCTGCCTCCTCTGGTCTCTTTGTCTCCTCTGCTTCCTCTAGTCACTCTGTGGCCTCTGCCTCCTCTGGTCTCTCTGCCTCTTCTGGTCTCACTGTCTCTCTGCCTCCTCTGGTCTCTCTGTGGTATCTGCCTCCACTGGTCTCTTTCTGGCCTCTGCCTTCTCGTCTCTCTCTGCCTCATTTGGTCTCTCTATGGCCGCTGCCAACTCTGGTCTCTCTATGGCCTCTGCCTTCTCTTGTCTCTCTGCCTCCTCTGCCCCCTCTGGTCTCTCTGCCTCCACTGGTCTCTCTATTGCCTCTGCCACCTCTGGTCGCTCTTTGGCCGCTGCCTCCTCTGGTCTCTTTGTCTCCTCTGCTTCCTCTAGTCACTCTGTGGCCTCTGCCTCCTCTGGTCTCTCTGCCTCTTCTGGTCTCACTGTCTCTCTGCCTCCTCTGGTCTCTCTGTGGTATCTGCCTCCACTGGTCTCTTTCTGGCCTCTGCCTTCTCGTCTCTCTCTGCCTCATTTGGTCTCTCTATGGCCGCTGCCAACTCTGGTCTCTCTATGGCCTCTGCCTTTTGTGGTCTCTCAGCCGCCTCTACCTCCTCTGGTCTCTCTGTCTTTCTGCCTCCTCTGGTCTCTCAGTGGCCTCCGTCTCCTCTTGTCTCTCTGCCTCCTCTGTATCCTCTCGTCTTTCTGCCCCCTCCTGTCTCTTTGTCTTTCTGCCTCCTCTGAACTCTCAGTGGCCTCTGCCCCGTCTGGTCTCACTGTGACCTCTGCCTCCTTTAGTCTCTCTGCCTTCTCTGCCTCCTCTGGTCTCTCTGTGGCCTCTGCCTCATTTGGTCTCTCTGTGGCCTTTGCCTTCTCTTGTCTGCCTTCCTCCTCTTCCCCCTCTGGTCTCTCTGCCTCCACTGGTCTCTCTATTGCCTCTGCCTACCCTGGTCTCTCTGTGGCCTCTGCCTCCTCTGGTCTCTCTTTTCCTCTGGTCTCTCTGTGGCCTCTGCCTCCTCTGGTCTTTCTGTGGCCTCTGCCTCCTCTGCTCTCTCTGCCTCCTCTGCCTTCTCAAGTCTCTCTGCCTCCTCTGCCTCATCTGGTCTCTCTGTGGCCTCTTCCTCCTCTGGTATCTCTGCCTCCACTGGTCTCTCTGTTGCCTCTGCCTCCTCTGTTCTCTCTGAGGCCTCTGCCTCCTCTGGTCTCTCTGTCTCCTCTGCCTTCTGTAGTCTCTCTGTGGCCTCTTCCTCCTCTCGTCTCTCTATGGCCTCTGCCTTCTCTTGTCTCTCTGCCTCCTTTGCCCCCTCTGGTCTCTCTGCCTCCATTGGTCTCTCTATTGCCTCTGCCTCCTCTGGTCTCTCTGTGGCCGCTGCCTCCTCTGGTTTCTCTGTGGCCTCTGCCTTCTCTTGTCTCTCTGCCTCCTCTGCCCCCTCTGGCCTCTCTACCTCCACTGGTCTCTCTATTGCCTCTGCCTCCTCTGAACTCTCGGTGGCCTCTGCCCTCTCTGGTCTCACTTTGACCTCTGCCTCCTCTGGTCTCTCTTTGGCCTCTGCCTCCTCTGGTCTCTCTCTATCCTCTGCCTTCTCTGGTCTCTCTGTGTCCTCTGCCTCCTCTAGTCTCTCTATGGCCTCTGCCTTCTCTTGTCTCTCTGCCTCCTCTGCCCCCTCTGGTCTCTCTGCCTCCACTGGTCTCTCTATTGCCTCTGCCTCCTCTGGTCGCTCTTTGGCCGCTGCCTCCTCTGGTCTCTTTGTCTCCTCTGCTTCCTCTAGTCACTTTGTGGCCTCTGCCTCCTCTGGTCTCTCTGCCTCTTCTGGTCTCACTGTCTCTCTGCCTCCTCTGGTCTCTCTGTAGTATCTGCCTCCACTGGTCTCTTTCTGGCCTCTGCCTTCTCTGCTCTCTCTGCCTCATTTGGTCTCTCTATGGCCGCTGCCAACTCTGGTCTCTCTATGGCCTCTGCCTTTTGTGGTCTCTCAGCTGCCTCTACCTCCTCTGGTCTCTCTTTGGCCTTTGCCTCCACTGGACTCTGTGCCTCCTCTGGTCTCTCTGTGGCCTCTGCCTCCTCTGGTCTCTCTGCCTCCTCTACCTCCTCTTGTCTCTCTGCCTCATCTGGTCTCTCTTTGGCCTCTGTCTCCTCTGCTCTCTTCCTCTTCTGCATTCTCTCTTCTCTCTGCCTCCTCTAGTCTCTCTATCTTTCTTCCTCCTCTGAACTCTCGGTGGCCTCTGCCTCCTAAATCTCTCTGCCTCCTCTTCCTCCTCTGGTCTCTCTGTGGCCTCTGCCTTCTCTTGTCTCTCTGCCTCATCTGCCCCTTCTGGTCTCTCTAGTCTTTCTGCCTCCACTGGTCTCTCTATTGCCTCTGCCTCCTCAGGTCTTTCTGTGGCCTCTGCTTCCTCTGGTCTGTCTGCGGCCTATGCCTCCTCTGGTCACTCTGTGAACTCTGCATCCTCTGGCCTCTCTTTGGCCTCTGCCTCCTCTGGTCTCTCTGCCTCTTCTGACTTCTCTGGTATCTCTACCTATACTGGTCTCTCTGTGGCCTCTTCCTCCTCTGGTCTCTCTGCCTCCTCTGGTCTCTCTGTCTTTCTGCCTCCTCTGAACTCTCGGTGGCCTCTGCCCCTCTGGTATCACTGTGACCTCTGCCTCCTCTGTTCTCTCTTTGGCCTCTGCCTCCTCTGGTCTCTCTCTCTCCTCTGCCTCCTCTGGTCTCTCTGTGGCCTCTGCCTCCTCTGGTCTCTCTGTGGCCTCTGCCTTCTCTTGTCTCTCTGCCTCCTCTGCCCCCTCTGGTCTCTCTGCCTCCACTGGTCTCTCTATTGCCTCTGCCTCCTCTGGTCTCTCTCTGGCCTCTGCCTCCTCTGGTCTCTTTCTCTCCTCTGCCTCCTCTAGTCACCCTGTGGCCTCTGCCTCCTGTGGTCTCTCTGCCTCCTCTGGTCTCTCTGACTCTGCCTCCTCTGGTCTCTCTGTGGTATCTGCCTCCTCTGGTCTATTTGTGGCCGCTGCCTCCTCTGGTCTCTCTATGGCCTCTGCCTTTTGTGGTCTCTCGGCCTCCTCTGCCTCCTCTGGTCTCTCTTTTGCCTCTGCCTCCACTGGCCTCTCCCTCCTCTGATCACTTTGTGTTCTCTGCCTTCTCTGGTCTCTCTGCCTCCTCTAGTCTCTCTGTGGCCTCTTTCTCCTCTGGTCTCTCTGTCTCCTCTGCCTCCTCTAGTCTCTCTGTGGCCTCTTCCTCCTCTGGTCTCTCTGCTGTCTCTGCATCCTTGTGACTCTCTGCCTCCTCTGGTCTCTCTCTCTTTCTGCCTCCTCTGAACTCTTGGTGGCCTCTGCCCCCTCTGGTCTCACTGTTACCTCTGCCTCCTCTGGTCTCTCTGTGGCCTCTGCCTTGTCTTGTCTCTCTGCCTCCTCTGCTCCCTCTGGTCTCTCTGCCTCCTCTGGTCTCTCTGTCTCTCTGCCTCCTCTGGTCTCTCTGTGGTATCTGCCTCCTCTGGTCTCTTTGTGGACTCTGCCTTCTCTGGTCTCTCTGCCTCATTTGGCCTCTCTATGGCCGCTGCCAACTCTGGTCTCTCTATGGCCTCTGCCTTTTGTGGTCTCTCGGCCTCCTCTGCCTCCACTGGACTCTGTGCCTCCTCTGGTCTCTTTCTGTGGCCTCTGCCTCCTCTGGTCTCTCTGCCTTCTCTGCATTCTCTTGACTCTCTGCCTCCTCTGGTCTCTCTCTCTTTCTGCCTTCTCTGGTCTCTCTTTGGCCTCTGCCTCCACTGGTCTCTCTCTCTCCTCTGCCTCCTCTGGTCTCTCTGTGGCCTCAGCCTCCTCTGGTCTCTCTGTGGCCTCTGCCTTCTCTTGTCTCTCTGCCTCCTCTGCTCCCTCTGGTCTCTCTGCTTCCACTGGTCTCTCTATTGCCTCTGCCTCCGCTAGTCACTCTGTGGCCTCTGCCTCCTCTGGTCTCCTTGCCTCCTCTGGTCTCTCTGTCTCTCTGCCTCCTCTGGTCTCTCTGTGGTATCTGCCTCCTCTGGTCTCTTTGTGGCTTCTGCCTTCTCTGGTCTCTCTACCTCATTTGGTCTCTCTATGGCCGCTGCCAACTCTGGTCTCTCTATGGCCTCTGCCTTTTGTGGTCTCTCGGCCTCCTCTGCCTCCTCTGGTCTCTCTTTGGCCTTTGCCTCCACTGGACTCTATGCCTCCTCTGGTCTCTCTGTGGCCTCTGCCTCCTCTGGTCTCTCTGCCTCCTCTACCGCCTCTTGTCTCTCTGCCTCCTCTGGTCTCTCTGTGGCCTCTGCCTCCTCTGGTCTCTCTGCCTCCTCTACCTCCTCTTCTCTCTCTGCCTCTTCTGGTCTTTCTGTGGCCCCTGTCTCCTCTGCTCTCTCCGCCTCTTCTGCATCCTCTCATCTCTCTGCCTCCTCTGGTCTCTCTGTCTTTCTTCCTCCTCTAAAATCTCTGTGGCCTCTGCCTCCTTTAGTCTCTCTGCCTCCTCTGCCTCCTCTGGATTCTCTGTCGCCTCTGCATCCTCTGGTCTCTCTGTGGCCTCTGCCTTCTTTTGTCTCTCTGCCTTCTCTGCCCCCTCTGGTCTCTCTGCCTCCACTGGTCTCTCTATTGCCTCTACCTACTCTGGTCTCTTTGTGCCCTTTGCCTACTCTGGTCTCTCTTTTCCTCTGGTCTCTTTGTGGCCTATGCCTTGTATTTCTGTGGCCTCTGCCTCCTCTGCTCTTTCTGCCTCCTCTGCTTCCTCTCGACTCTCTGTGGCCTCTGCCTACTCTGGTCTCTCCTTCTCCTCTGCCTTCTCTAGTCTCTCTGCCTCCTCCTCCTCATCTGGTCTCTCTGTGACCTCTGCCTCGTCTGGTCTCTTTGTGGCCTCTCCCTTCACTGGTCTCTCTGCCTCCTCTGGTCTCTCGGTGGCCGCTGCCTCCTCTTGTCTCTCTGTGGCATCTGCCTTTTCTGGTCTCTCTGACTCCGCTGCATCCACTCTGCCTCCTCTGGTCTCTCTGCCTGCTCTGGTCTCTCTGTCTTTCTGCCTCCTCTGAACTCTCGGTGGCCTCTGCCCCCTTTGGTCTCACTGTGATCTCTGCCTCCTCTGGTCTCTCTGCCTCCTCTGACTCCTCTGGATTCTCTGTGGTCTCTGCTTCCTCTGGTCTCTCTGTCTCCTCTGCCTCCTCTTGTCTATCTGTGGCCTCTGCCTCTTCTGGTCTCTCTCTGGCCTCTGCCTCCACTTGTCTCTCTATTCCTCTGCCTCCTCTGGTCTCTCTGTGGCCTCTGTCTCCTCTGGTCTCTCTGCCTCCTCTGCATCCTCTCCTGGTCTCTCTGCCTCCTCTAGTCTCTCTGTCTTTCTGCCTCCTCTGAACTCCCGATGGCCTCTGCCCCCTCTTGTCTCATTGTGGCTTCTGCCTCCTCTGGTCTCTCTGCCTCCTCTGCCTCCTCTGGTCTCTCTTTGGCCTCTGCCTCCTCTGCTGTCTCTGTCGCCTCTGTCGCCTCTGCCTTCTCTTGTCTGTCTGCCTCCTATGCCCCCTCTGGTCTCTCTTCCTCCACTGGTCTCTATATTTCCTCTGCCTCATCTGCTCTCTCTGTGGCCTCTGCCTCCTCTGGTCTCTTTGTCTCCTCTGCCTCCTCTAGTCACTCTGTGGCCTCTGCCTCCTCTGGTCTCTCTGCCTCCTCTGCCTCCTCTGGTCTCTCTGTGGCCTCTTCCTCCTCTGCTCTCTCTGTCGCCTCTGCCTTCTCTTGTCTCTCTGCCTCTTCTGCCTCCTCTAGTCTCTCTTCCACCACTGGTCTCTCTATTCCTCTGCCTCTTCTGGTCTCTCTGTGGCCTCTATCTCTTCTGGTCTCTCTGCCTCCTCTGAATCCTCTCCTGGTCTCTCTACCTCCTCTAGTCTCTCTGTCTTTCTGCCTCCTCTGGTCTCTTTGTGGCCTCTGTCTTCTCTGCTCTCTCGGCCTTCTCTGGTCTCTTCGAGTCCTCTGCCTTCTCTAGTCTCTCTGTGTCCTCTTTCTGCTCTGGTATCTCTTCCTCCTCTGCCTCCTCTGGTCTCTCTGCCTCCTCTGCTCTAACTGCCTCCTCTGGTCTCTCTGTCTCTTTGCCTTCTCTGGTCTGTCTGTGGACTCTGCCTTTTCTGGTCTCTCTGTGGCCTCTGCCTTCTCTGGTCTCTCTGTGGCCGCTGCCTCCTCTGGTCTCTCTTTGGCATCTGCCTTTTCTGGTGTCTCTGCCTGCTCGGCCTCCTCTGGTCTCTCTATGGCTTCTGCCTTTTGTTGTCTCTCGGCCTCCTCTGCCTCCTCTGGTCTCTCTGTGGCCTTTGCCTACTCTGGAATTGGTGCCTCCTCTTGTCTCTCTGTGGTCTCTGCCTCCTTTGGTCTCTCTGCCTCCTATACCTCCTCTAGTCTCTCTTTATCCTCTGGTCTCTCTGTGGCCTCTGCCTCCTCTGATCACTTTGTGGCCTCTGCCTTCTCTGCTCTCTCTGTCTCCTCTGCCTGTCTGCTCTCTCTGTGGCGTCTGGCTCCTCTGGTCTCTCTGTCTCCTCTATCTCCTCTAGTCTCTCTGTTGCCTCTGCCTCCTCTGGTCTCTCTGTGGTCTCTGTCTCCTTTAGTCTCTCTGCCTTCTCTGCCTCCTCTGGTCTCTCTGTTGCCTCTGCCTCCTCTGGTCTCTTCGTGTCCTCTGCCTCCTCTCGTCTCTCTGAGTCCTCTGTCTGCTCTGGTATCTCTATTGCCTCTGCCTCCTCTGGTCTCTTTGTGGCCTCTGCCTTATCTGCTCTCTCTGCCTCCTCTGGTCTCTTTGTACCATCTGCCTTTTCTGGTCTCTCTGCCTCCTCTGCATCCTCTCATCTCTCTGCCTGCTCTGTTCTCTCTGTCTTTCTGCCTCCTATGAACTCTCAATGGCCTCTGCCTCCTCTGGTCTCTTTGCCCCATTGCCTCCCCTGGTCTCTCTGTGAACTCTGCCTCCTCTGGTCTCTCTGTGGCCTCTGCTTCCTCTGGTCTCTCTGTCTCCCCTGCCTCCAATGGTCTCTCTGCCTTCTCTGCCTCCTCTGCTCTCTCTAACTCCACTGGACTCTCTGTGCCCTATGCCTCCTCTGGATTCTCTGTTGCCTCTGCCTGCTCTGGTCTCTCTGTATCCTCTGCCTCCTCTCGTCTCTCTCTGGCCTCTCCCTCCTCTGGTCTCTCTGTGGCCTCTGCCTCCTCTTGTCTCTCTAATCCTCTGCCTCCTCTGGTCTCTCTGTGGCCTCTGCCTCCTCTAGTCTCTCTGTCTCCCGTGCCTCCACTGGTCTCTCTGCCTTCTCTGCCTCCTCTGCTCTCTCTAGCTCCACTGGTCTCTCTTTGACCTCTTCAATCCTATGGTCACTCTGTGGCCTATAGCTCCTCTGGATTCTCTGTGGCCTCTGCCTCCTCTGGTCTCTCTGTCTCCTCTGCCTCCTCTCGTCTCTCTGTGGCCTCTGCCTCCTCTGGTCTCTCTGTGTACTCTGTCTGCTCTGGTATCTCTGTTGCCTCTGCCTCCTCTGGTCGCTTTGTGGCCTCTGCCTTCTCTGCTCTCTCTGCCTCCTCTGGTCTCTCTGTGACCTCTGCATCCTCTGGTCTCTCTTTGGCCTCTGCCTCCTCAGGTCTCTCTGCCTCCTTTGCCTACTCTGGTATCTCTGCCTCCACTGGTCTCTCTGTCTCCTCTGCCTCCTCTAGTCGCTCTGTGGCCTCTTCCTCCTCTTGTCTCTCTATGACCTCTGCCTTCTCTCATCTCTCTGCCTCCTCTGCCCCCTTTGGTCTCTCTGCCTCTACTGGTCTCTCTATTGCCTCTGCCTCCTCTGAACTCTCGGTGGCCTCTGCCTCCATCTGGTCTCACTGTGACCTCTGCCTCCTCTGGTCTGTCTTTGGCATCTGCCTTCTCTGGTCTCTTTCTCTCCTCTGCCTCCTCTGGTCTCTCTATGGCCTCTGCCTTCTCTTGTCTCTCTGCCTCCTCTGCCCCCTCTGGTCTCTCTGCCTCCACTGGTCTCTCTATTGCCTCTGCCTCCTCTGGTCTCTCTGTGGCCGCTGCCTCCTTTGGTCTCTCTGTGGCATCAGTCTTTTCTGGTCTCTCTGCCTTTTCTGCCTCCTCTGGTCTCTCTGTGGCCTCTGCCTCCTCTGGACTCTCGGCTTTCTCTGGTCTTTCTGTGGCCTCTGCTTCCTTTGGTCTCCCTGCCCCGTTGCCTCCTCTAGTCTCTCTGTGGCCTAGGCCTCCTCTGGTCTGTCTGCGGCCTCTGCCTTCTCTGGTCTCTCTGTGAAATCTGCATCCTCTGGTCTCTCTGTGACCTCTGCTTCCTCTGGTCTCTCTGCCTCCTCTAACTCCTCTAGTCTCTCTGGCTCCTCTGATCACTTTGTGGCCTCTGCCTTCTATGGTATCTCTGTCTCCCCTGCCTCCTTTCCTCTCTCTGTGGCCGTTGGCTCCTCTGCTCTCTCTGTCTCCTTTATCTCCTCTGGTCTCTCTGTTGCCTCTGCCTCCTCTACTCTCTCTGTGGCCTCTGTCTCCTCTAGTCTCTCTGCCTTCTCTGCCTCCTCTGGTCTCTCTGTTGCCTCTGCCTCTTCTGGTCTCTCCGTGTCCTCTGCCTCCTCTGGTCTCTCTGTGTCCTCTGTCTGCTCTGGTCTCTCTGTTGCCTCTGCCTCCTCTCGTCTCTTTGTGGCCTCTGCCTTCTCTGGTCTCTCTGCCTCCTCTGGTCTCTCTGTGGCCGTGCCTCCTCTCGTCTCTCTGTGGCATCTGCCTTTTCTGGTCTCTCTGCCTCCACTGAATCCCCTCATCTCTCTGCCTCCAGTGGTCTCTCTGTCTTTCTGCCTCCTCTGAACTCTCGGTGGCCTCTGCCTCCTCTGGTCTCTCTGCCTCCTTTGCCTCCTCTTTTATCTCTGCCTCCACTGGTCTCTCTCTTGCCTCCTCCTCCTCTGTTCTCTCTGTAGCCTCTGCCTCCTCTGGTCTCTCTGTCTCGTCTGCCTCCTCTAGTCTCTCTGTGGGCTCTTACTCCTCTTGTCTCTCTATGGCCTCTGACTTCTCTCATCTCTCTGCCTCCTCTGCTCACTTTGGTCTCTCTGCCTCCACTGGTCTCTCTATTGCCTCTGCCTCCTCTGAACTCTCGGGGGCCTCTGTCTCCATTTGGTCTCACTGTGACCTCTACCTCCTCTGGTCTCTCTTTGGCATCTGCCTCCTCTGGTCTCTTTCTCTCCTCTGCCTCCTCTTGTCTCTCTGTGGCCTCTGCCTCCTCTGGTCTCTCTATGGCCTCTGCCTTCTCTTGTCTCTCTGCCTCCTCTGCCCCCTCTGGTCTCTCTGCCTCCACTGGTCTCTCTATTGCCTCTGCCTCCTCTGGTCTCTCTGTGGCCGCTGCCTACTCTGGTCTCTCTGTGGCCGCTGCCTCCTTTGGTTTAGCTGTGGCATCAGCCTTTTCTGGTCTCTCTGCCTTCTCTGGTCTCTCTGTGGCCTCTGCCTCCTCTGAACTCTCTGCCTCCTCTGGTCTTTCTGTGTCCTCTGCTTCCTCTGGTCTCCCTGCCCCATTGCCTCCTCTGGTCTCTCTGTGGCCTAGGCCTCCTCTGGTCTGTCTGCGGCCTCTGCCTTCTCTGGTCTCTCTGTGAACTCTGAAACCTCTGGTCTCTCTGTGGCATCTTTCTCCTCTGGTCTGTCTGCCTCTTCTGCCTCCTCTGATATCTCTGCCTCCACTGGTCTCTCTGTTGCCTCTGCCTCCTCTGTTCTCTCTGTGGCCTCTGCCTCCTCTGGTCTCTCTTTCTCCTCTGCCTCCTCTAGTCTCTCTGTGGCCTCTTCCTCCTCTAGTCTCTCTGTGGCCTCTTCCTCCTCTGGTCTCTCTGCCTTCTCTGCATTCTCTCGACTCTCTGACCCGAGACCTCCTCTGGTCTCTCTGTGGCCTCTGCCTTCTCTGGTCTCTCTGTGAACTCTGCCTTTTCTGGTCTCTCTGTGGCCTTTGCCTCCTTTGGTCTCTCAGTCTCCCTTGCCTCCACTGGTCTCTCTGCCTTCTCTGCCTCCTCTGGTCTCTCTGTCTCCTCTGCCTTTCCTGGTATCTCTGCCTCGTTACCTCCTCTGGTATGTCTGTGAACTCTGCCTCCTCTGGTCTCTCTGTCGCCTCTGCCTCCTCTGGTCTCTCTGTCTCTCTTGCCTCCACTGGTCTCTCTGCCTTCTCTGCCTCCTCTGGTCTCTCTGTCTCCTCTGCCTTTCCTGGTATCTCTGCCTCGTTACCTCCTCTGGTATGTCTGTGAACTCTGCCTCCTCTGGTCTCTCTTTCTCCTCTGCCTCCTCTAGTCTCTCTGTGGCCTCTTCCTCCTCTAGTCTCTCTGTGGCCTCTTCCTCCTCTGGTCTCTCTGCCTTCTCTGCATTCTCTCGACTCTCTGACCCGAGACCTCCTCTGGTCTCTCTGTGGCCTCTGCCTTCTCTGGTCTCTCTGTGAACTCTGCCTTTTCTGGTCTCTCTGTGGCCTTTGCCTCCTTTGGTCTCTCAGTCTCCCTTGCCTCCACTGGTCTCTCTGCCTTCTCTGCCTCCTCTGGTCTCTCTGTCTCCTCTGCCTTTCCTGGTATCTCTGCCTCGTTACCTCCTCTGGTATGTCTGTGAACTCTGCCTCCTCTGGTCTCTCTGTCGCCTCTGCCTCCTCTGGTCTCTCTACATCCACATGTCTCTCTGTGACCTCTGCCTCCTCTAGTCTCTCTCTGGCCTTTGCATCCTCTGGTCTCTCTGCCTCCTCTTCCTCCTCTGGACTCTCTGTCTCCTCTGGTCTCACTGCCTCCTCTGCCTTCTCTGGTCTCTCGGACTCCTTTGGTCTCTCTGTCTCTCTGTCTCCTCTGTTCTTTCTGTGGCCTCTGCCTCCTCTTGTCTCTCTGTGGCCTCTGCTTGCAATGGTCCCTCTTTGGCCTCGGCCTCCTCAAATCTATCTGTGGCTTCTGCATCCTCTGGTCTCTCTGTCTCCTCCTCCTCCTCTGGTCTCTCTGTCTCCTCTGGTCTCTCTGTGGCCTCTATCTCCTCTGGTCTTTATGTGGCCTCTGCTTCCTCTGGTCTCTCTCTGGCCTCTGCCTCCTCTGGTCTTACTCTGGCCTCTATCACCTGTGGTCTCTCTGTGGCCTACACCTCTAGTGGTCTCTTTTTGGCCTCTGCTGCCTCTGGTCTCTTTGTCTTCTTTTGTCTCTATGTGGCCTCTGCCTGCTCTGGCCTATCTCTGGTCTCAGCCTCCTCAAGTCTCTCTGCCTCCTTTGGACTCTCTGTGGCCTCTGCCTCCCCTGGTTTCTCTGTGGCCTCTGCCTCCTCTGGTCTCTCTGTCGCCTATGCCTCTTCTGGTCTCTCTGTCTCCTCTGCCTCCTCTTTTCTCTCTGCCTCCTCTGGTCTCTTTGTTTCCTCTGTCTCCTCTGGTCTCTCTGTGGCCTCTGCCTCTTCTGGTCTCTCTGTGGCCACTGCATCCTCTGGTCTCTCTGTCTCATCTGCCTCCTCTGTTCGCTCTGCCCTCTCTGGTCTCTCTGTGGCCTCTGCATCCTCTGCTCCCTCTGCCTCCTGTAGTCTCTCTGTCCCCTCTGCCTCCGCTGGTCTCTTTGTGGCCTCTGCCTCCTCTATTCTCTCTGTGGTCTCTGCCTGCTCCGGTCTCTCTGTGGTCTTTGCCTCATCTAGTCTATCTGCCTTCTCTGCCTCCTTTTTTCTCTCTGTGATCAGGTTGCAAAGAGGTCAGAGGAGGCAGAGGCCAGAGAAAGACCAGAGGAGGCCGAGAGACCAGAGGAGGTGGAGGAGGAAGAGAGACCAGAGAAGGCAGAGGCCAGAGAGACCAGAGGAGGCAGAGGACACAAAGAGACCTGAGGAGGCAGAGGCAACAAAGAGACCAGAGGAGGCAGAGAAGGCAGAGAGACTAGAGGAGAAAGAAGCCACAGAGAAAGCAGTGGAGGCAGAGGCCACAGAGAGAGCAGAGGAGGCAGAGGAGACATAGATAGCAAAGGAGGCAGAGGCGACAGAGAGACCAGAGGAGGCAGAGGAGACAGAGAGAGACCAGTGGAGGCATAGGTCACAGAGAGCAATGGAGGCAGAGGCCACAGAGAGAGCAGAGGAGGCAGAGAAGGCAGAGAGACTAGAGGAGGCAGAGGCCACAGATAAACCAGAGGAGGCAGAGGTCACAAAGAGACTAGAGGAGACAGAGAAGGCAGAGAGACTAGAGGAGTTAGAGGCCAGAGAGAGACCAGAGGAGGCAGAGGCTGCATAGAGACCAGTGGAGGCAGATGCCACAGAGAGACCAGTGGAGACAAAGGAGAAAGAGAGACCAGACAGGCAGAAGACACAGACAGACCAGAGGAGGCAGAGGCCACAGAGAGACCAGTTAAAGCATAGGTCACAGAGAGAGCAATGGAGGAAGAGGCCACAAAGAGACCAGAGTAGGCAGAGAAGGCAGAGAGACTAGAGGAGGCAGAGGCCAATAAATAGATCAGAGGAGGCAGAGGTCACAGAGAGACTAGAGGAGACAGAGAAGGCAGAGAGACTAGAGGAGAAAGAGGCCACAGAGAGAGCAGAGGAGGCAGAGGCCACAGAGAGAGCAGAGGAGGCAGAGGAGACATAGATAGCAAAGGACGCAGAGGCGACAGAGAGACCAGAGGAGGCAGAGGAGATAGAGAGACCAGAGGAGGCAGAGGCAGAGAGAGACCAGTGGAGGCATAGGTCACAGAGAGCAATGGAGGCAGAGGCTACAGAGAGAGCAGAAGAGGCAGAGAAGGCAGAGAGGCTAGAGGAGGCAGAGGCCACAGATAAACCAGAGGAGGCAGAGGTCACAGAGAGACTAGAGGAGACAGAGAGACTAGAGGAGGCAGAGGCCAGAGATTGACCAGAGGAGGCAGAGGCTACAGAGAGACCAGTGGAGGTAGATGCCACAGAGAGACCACTGGAGGCAAAGGAGACAGAGAGACTAGACAGGCAGAAGACACAGACAAACAAGAGGAGGCAGAGGCCACAGAGAGACCAAAGGAGGCAGAGGAGGCAGAGAGACCAGAAGAGGCAGAGGAGACAGAGAGACCAGAGGAGGCAGAGGCCACAGAGAGACAAGAGAAAGCAGAAGAGGCAGAGAGACCAGAGGAGGCAGAGAGTCCAGAGGAGGCAGAGGCCACAGAGAAACCAGAGGAGGCAGAGGAGGCAGAGAGACCAGAAAAGGCAGATGCCACATAGGGGGCCAGAGGAGGCAGCGACCAGAGAGAGACCAGAAGAGCCAGAGAGACCAGAGAAGGCAGAGGCCACAGAGAGACCAGAGGAGGCAGAGGCCACAGAGAGACCAGAGGAGTTAGAGGAGACAGAGAGACCAGAGGAGGCAGAGGCCACAGAGAATCCAGAGGAGGCATAGGCCACAGAGAGAGCAGTGGAGGTAGAGAGAGTAGAGGGGGCAGAGAAGGCAGAGAGACCAGTGGAGGCAGGGGAGACAGAGAGACCAGAGGAGGCAGAGGCAATAGAGAGACTAGTGGAGGCAGAGAGACCAGAGGGGGCAGAGGAGGCAGAGAGACAAGAGAAGGCAGAGGCCACAGAGAGACCAGAGGAGGCAGAGGCCACAGAGAATCCAGAGGAGGCATAGGCCACAGAGAGAGCAGTGGAGGTAGAGAGAGTAGAGGGGGCAGAGAAGGCAGAGAGACCAGTGGAGGCAGGGGAGACAGAGAGACCAGAGGAGGCAGAGGCAATAGAGAGACTAGTGGAGGCAGAGAGACCAGAGGGGGCAGAGGAGACAGAGAGACCAGAGGAGGCAGAGGCCACAGAGAGACCAGAAGAGGCAGAGGAGGCAGAGAGGCCAGAGTAGGCAGAGGCCACATTGAGACCAGAGAGGGCAGAGGCCACCGAAAGTTAAGAGGAGGCAGAAAGACAGAGAGACCAGAGGAGGCAGAGAGACGAGAGGATGCAGAGGAGGCAGAGAGACCAGAGGAGACAGAGGCCACAGAGAGACCAGAAGAGGCAGACGAGACAGAGAATCCAGAGGAGGCATAGGCCACAGAGAGACCAGTGGAGGTAGAGAGAGTAGAGGAGGCAGAGAAGGCAGAGAGACCAGTGGAGGCAGGGGAGACAGAGAGACTAGAGGAGGCAGAGGAGACAGAGAGACCAGAGGAGGCAGAGGCCACAGAGAATCCAGATGAGGCATAGGCCACAGAGAGACCAGTGGAGGTAAAGAGAGTAGAGGAGGTAGAGAAGGCAGAGAGACCAGTGGAGGCAGGGGAGACAGAGAGACTAGAGGAGGCAGAGGCCACAGAGAGATCAGAGGAGGCAGAGTTCACAGAGAGTCCAGAGGAGGCATCGGCCGTAGAGAGACCAGAGGAGGCATAGGCCACAGAGAGACCAGAGGAGGCAACGGGGCAGAGAGACGAGAGGAGGCAGAGGCCACCGAGAGTTCAGAGGAGGCAGAAAGACAGAGAGACCAAAGGAGGCAGAGAGATGAGAGGATGCAGAGGAGGCAAAGAGACCAGAAAAGGCAGATGCCACAGAGAGACCAGAGGAGGCAGCGGCCACAGAGAGACTAGAGAAGGCAGATAGACCAGAGAAGGCAGAGGCCACAAAGAGACCAGAGGAGGCAGAGGCCACAGAGAAACCAGAGGAGACAGAGACATTTTGACATTTGACAATCCCTTTATTACTAAAATAACAATTGGGATTTTTTTACATAAATATTTACAACCTAAAAAAAAATCTTCTCTTTTTTTTTTTTTTTTTTCCGCCCAAATCTTCTCCATTTACCAATTCCACCTTTATTTTCATTCATATTCACATTAGAGAATGTTTAGATTAAAACTTCCATTCCCATCAGGCTCACACAGAAAGTTTCTAAATCCGCAAAAATTAAAAACAGACTCAACATTGTGTGTTATGCTATAAAAAAGATACTCTACCGTTAACCTTTTTTTTTACAAAACATTTTGTCAATAAAATAGGATCAATACACCCACTTTCTTCAACTTTGTTTATTCTAGTACAGCAAATTGGCAACTTCACCATTACATAAAGAAAATTTAAAATAATAACTATTAATTGTTTTCTACTGAGTACATTGCCCCATAAATAAACAATGAAACATTAAACGAACCCATTAACTCCAGACTCCAAACCTTCACTAATTGCATCAAGTTTTTCAGGTGATAACATTCCATAAATACATGCTGTCAGTCACTTCCCGAGGTCCGATCAAGTGAAATGTGGTCTCCTTTTTCTCGACCCTGTACGTGGAAGCGTGTGGTAAAGTTTGGAGAGGCTACCACATTGTTAAGGCGTCAAAAGGTCAAAAAAGGGTATGCGCTAAAGGCCCAGACAGACTGTAGTCGAGCATTAGAACAGACTGTAGAAATGCAGTAGTACAGACTGTAAATGTGCAGAAGAACAGACAGTAGACAATTATTAGAACTGACTGTAGTTGTGGAGTAGAACAGACAATTTGCAGATGAATAGACTGCAGATGAGTATTAGCAGAGACTGTAGACATGCTTTAGAACTGACTGTAGACGTGCAATAGTACAAACTGTAAATATGCAGTAGAGCAGACTGTAGAAAAGAAGTATAACAGACTGTAGACTTTAATTAGAACAGTGTTGGCGTGCAGTAGAGCAGACTATAGACAAGCAGTAGAAGAGACTGTAGAACTGCATTAGAACAGACTGTAGATGTAGAGTAGAACAGACTGAAGATGTGCAGTAGAACAGACTGTAGTTGAGCATTAGAACAGACACTAGACGTGCAGTAGAAGAGACTTTAGAAGTGCAGTAGAACTGACTGTAGACCTGCAGTAAAACAGACTGTCGAAATGCAGTAGAGCAGACTGTAGACGACCAGTAGAATAATCTGTACACTTGCATTAGACTGTAGACAGACTGTAGATGTACGGTAGAACAGACTGAAGACATGCAGAAGAACAGACTGTATTTGAGCATTTGAACAGACTGTAAACAAGCATTAGAACAAACTGTATATGTGCAGTAGTACAGACTGACAATGTGCAGAAGAATAGACTGTAGAGGTGTAGTAGTACAGACTGTAGACGAGCATTAGAAAATACTGTAAAGGAGTATTAGAACAGACTGTAGAAGTGCTTTAGAACTGACTGTAGACGTTCAGTAGTACAGACTGTGGACATGCAGTAGAAAAGACTGTAGACGAGCAGTAGAACAGACTGTAGACTTGCATTATATCAGACTATAGACATGGAGAAGAAAAGAATGAAGACGTGATGTTGAACAGACTGTACACTTACAGTTGAACAGACTTCAGAGCAGCAGTAGTACAGATTTTAGATTGGCTTTCGAAGAGACTGTAGACGAGCATTCGAACAGACTGTAAACCTCCAGCAGAACAGACTGACAATGTGTAGAAGAATAGGATCTAGAGGTGCAGTAGAACAATGTAGACAATTATTAGAACAGACTGAAGACATGCAGAAGAACAGACTGTAGATGAGCATTAAAACAGACTGTATATGAGTATTAGAAAACACTGTAGTCATGCTTTAGAACAGACTGTAGAGGTGGAGTAGTATAGACTGTAGACGAGCATTAGAACAGACTCTATATGAGTATTAGAAAATACTGTAGACATGCTTTAGAACAGACTGTAGAGGTGCAGTAGAACAGACTGTAGATGTTTTTTAGAACAGACTGTAGACGTCCAGTAGAACAGACTATAGACGAGCAGTAGTAAAGACTGTAGACTTGCATTAGAACAGACTGTAGATGTGCATTAGAACAGACTGTAGACGTACAATATAAAAGACTGTAAAGGTGCAGTTGAACAGACTGTAGACGTACAGTTAAACAGACTTCACAGCAGCATTAGTACAGACTCTAGATTGGCTTTAGAACAGACTGTAGACTAGCTTTAGAACAGACTGTAAACGTCCAGTAGAACAGACTGACAATTAGAGACTGTAGACGACCATTAGAACAAACTGTAGATGTGCAGTAGAAGAGACTGTAGAGGTGAAGTAGTACATAATATTGACAATTATTAGAACAGACCGTAGATGTGCAGTAGAACAGACTCTAGACAATTATTAGAACAGACTGTAGACGTCCAGTAGAACAGACCGTAGATGTGCATTAGAAAAGACTGTATACGTTTATTAAAACAGACTATAGTCGTGCAGTAGAACGGACTGTAGACGTACAATAGAACAGACTGTAGAGGTGCAGTTGAACAGACTGTAGACGTGCAGTTGAACAGACTTCAGAGCAGCAGTAGTGCAGACTCTAGATTGGCTTTAGAACAGACTGTAGATGAGCTTTATAACAGACTGTAAACGTCCAGTAGAACAGACTGACAATTGAAAACAAATTGCAGATGTGCAGTAAAACAGACTGTAGACATGCAGTAGAACAGACTGTAGATGTGCAGTAGTAAAGACTCTAGACTGGCATTAGAACAGACTGTAGACCTGCAGTAGAACAGACTGTAGAGGAGAAGTAGAAAAAACTGTAGAGGTGGAGTCTTAAAGACTGTTATTGGGCATTAGAACAGACTGTATTCGAGCCATAGAACAGACTATAAATGTGCAGTAGTTCAGACTGCATTAGAACAGACTTTGGACAAGTATTTGAACAGACTATAGACGTGCATTAGAAAAGACTGTAGATGTGCATTAGAAAACACTCTAGACATGCACATCTACAGTCTGTTCTAATGCAAGTCTACAGTCTGTACTAGTGCTCATCTACAGTCTGTTCTACTGCACGTCTACAGTCTTTTCTTATAAACGTCTACAGTCTGTTCTACTGCACATCTACAGTCTTTACTACTGCACTTCTAAAGTCTATTCTAATGTTCATCTACAGTCTGTTATAATGCAAGTCTACAGTCTGTACTACTGCTCATCTACAGTCTCTTCTACTGCAGGTCTACAGTCAGTTTTAATAAACATCTACAGTCTGTTCTACTGCACATCTACAGTCTGTACTACTGCTCTTCTACAGTCTGTTGTAATGCTCGTCTACAGTCTGTTCTAATGCTCGTCTACAGTCTGTATTACTGCACCTCTACAGTCTGTTCTAAAGCATCTCTAGAGTGTTTTCTAATACTCATATACAGTCTTTTCTAATGCTCGTCTACAGTCTGTACTACTCTATCTCTACAGTCTATTCTTCTGCACATTGTCAGTCTGTTCTATTGGACGTTTACAGTCTGTTGTAATGCTCGTTTACAGTCAGTTCTAAAGCCAATCTATTCTCTGTACTACTGCTGCTCTGAAGTCTGTTCAACTGCAAGTCTACAGTCTGTTCAACGGCACCTGTACAGTCTGTTCTAATGCCAGTTTACAGTCTGTACTATTGTTCTACTGCAGTCTGTTCTACTGCAAAACTACAGTCTGTTTTACTGCACGTCTACAGTCTGTTCTGCACATTTACAGTCTGTACTACTGCACTTCTACAGTCTGTTCTAATGCTCGTCTACAGTCTGTATTACTGCACCTCTACAGTCTGTTGTAAAGCATTTCTAGTAGTGTTTTCTAATACTCATATACAGTCTGTTCTAATGTTCGTCTACAGTCTGTACTACTGCACCTCTTGAGTCTATTCTTCTGCACATTGTCAGTCTGTTCTACTGGACGTTTACAGTCTCTTCTAATGCTCGTCTACAGTCTGTTCTATTGCACGTCTACAGTCTGTTCTAATAATTGTCTACATTCTGTACTACTGCTTCTTACAGATTTTTCCACTGCACATCTACAGTCTCTTCTAATGCAGGTCTACAGTCTATACTCCTGCACATCTACAATGTTCTATTGCTTGTCTACAGTCTGTTCTAATGCCAAATAAAAGTCTTTACTACTCCACCTCTACAGTCTGTTCTACTGCATATCTACAGTCTATTCTACTGCATGTTTACAGTCTGTTCTACTGCACGTCTTTAGTCTGTTCTACTGCACGTCAACAGTTTGTTCTACTGCACCTCTACAGTCTGTTGTAAACATTTCTAGTAGTGTTTTTAATACTCATATACAGTCTGTTCTAAAGCATGTCTACAGTGTTTTCTAATACTCATGTACAGTCTGTTCTAATGCTCGTCTACAGTCTGTAGTACTGCACCTCTACAGTCTATTCTTCTGCACATTGTCAGTCTGTTCTACTGGAAGTTTACAGTCTGTTCTAATGCACATTGTCAGTCTGTTCTAATGCAGGTTTACAGTCTATACTACTGCACATCTACAATCTATTCTATTGCTTGTCTACAGTCTGTTCTAATGCCCAATAAAAGTATTTACTACTCCACCTCTACAATCTGTTCTACCGCATGTCTACAGTCTGTTCTACTGCATGTCTACAGTCTGTTCTACTGCATGTCTACAGTCTGTTCTACTGCATGTCTTCAGTCTGTTCTACAGTCTATTCTTCTGCACATTGTCTGCAGTCTGTTCTACTGCACGTCTTCAGTCTGCTCTATTGTAAGTCTACAGTCTGTTCTACTTCTCAACTATAGTCTGTTCTACTGCACGTCTACAGTCTGTTCTACTGTACTTCTACAGTCTGTACTACTGCACTTCTACAGTCTGTTCTAATGCTCGTCTTCAGTCTGTATTACTGCACCTCTACAGTCTATTCTAAAGCATGTCTAGAGTCTTCTCTAATACTCATATACAGTCTGTTCTAATGCTTGTCTACAGTCTGTAACACTGCACCTCTACAGTCTGTTCTAATGCATGTCTACAGTGTTTTCTAATACTCATATACAGTCTGTTCTAATGCTCATCTACAGTCTGTACTACTGCACCTCTAGAGTCTATTCTTTTGCACATTGTCAGTCTGTTCTACTGCATGTTTACAGTCATTTTTAATGCTCATCTACTGTCTGTTCTAAAGTAAATCTAGAGTCTGTACTACTGCTGCTCTGATTTCTGTTCAACTGCATGTCTACAGTCTGTTCAACTGCACCTCTACAGTCTGTTCTAATGCACATCTAGAGTCTGTTCTAATGCAAGTCTACAGTCTGTACTACTGCTCGTGTACAGTCTCTACTACTGCACCTATACAGTCTGTTCTAAAGCAGGTCAACATTGATTTCTAAAACTTATATACAGTCTGTTCTAATGCTCGTCTACAGTCTGTTCTACTGCACGTCTACAGTCTGTTCTAATAATTGTCTACATTCTGTACTACTGCTTCTTACAGTCTTTTCTACTGCATATCTACAGTCTCTTCTAATGCACATCTACAGTCTATACTACTGCACATCTACTCTCTGTTCTATTGGTTGTCTACAGTCTTTTCAAATGCCCAATAAAAGTATTTACTAATCCACCTCTACAGTCTGTTCTACTGCATGTCCACAGTCTGTTCTAATAAACGTCTACAGTCTGTACTACTGCACTTCTATAGTCTGTTCTAATGCTCATCTAGATTTTGAACTACTGCAGCTCTACAATTTGTTCTAAAGAATGTCTAGAGTGTTTTCTAATACTCATATAGAGTCTGTTCTAATGCTCGTCTACAGTCTGAACTACTGCACCTCTACAGTCTGTTCTAAAGCATGTCTAAAGTGTTTTCTAATACTCATATACCATCTGTTCTAATGCTTGTCTACAGTCTGTAGTACTGCATCTCTACAGTCTATTCTTCTGCACATTGTCAGTCTGTTCTACTGCACGTCTACAGTCTGTTCAACTGCACCTCTACAGTCTGTTCTAATGCCAGTTTACAGTCTGTATTACTGCTCTACTACAGTCTCTTCCACTACATGTCTACAGTCTGTTTTACTGCACATCTACAGTCTGTTCTAGTCTACATCTACAGTCTGTTCTAATGCAAGTCTACAGTCTGTACTACTGCTCATCTACAGTCTGTTCTACTGCACGTCTACAGTCTGTTTCAATGCAAGTCTACAGTCTGTACTACTGCTTGTCTACACTCTGTACTAACGCTCCTCGACAGTCTGTTTTAAAGCATGTCTACAATCTATTTTAATACTCATATACAGTTTCTTCTAATACTCGTCTACAGTGTTTACTAATGCACTTCTAAAGTATATTCTTCTGAAGCATTGTCAGTCTGTTCTACTGCAAGTCTACAGTTTGTTCTAATAATTGTCTACAGTCCATTTTTCTGCACCTACAGTCTGTTCTAATGCACATTGATGGTCTGTTCAAATGCTCGTGCACAGTCTGTTCTAATGCAGTCTGTACAAATCTAAATGTAAATCTATAGTCTGTTCTATTGCTAGAATAGAGTCTGTTCTAATGCCCAATAACAGTCTTTACTACTCCACCTCTACAGTTTGTTCTACTGCTCCTCTACAATCTGTTCTACTGCACGTCTAAAGTCTGTTCTAATGCCAGTCTAGAGTGTGTACTACTGCTGCTCTGCAGACTGTTTTACTGCAAGTCTACATTCTGTTCTACTGCACATCTACAGTCTGTTCTAATACACAGCTACAGTCTGTTCATCTGCAAGTCTACAGTCTGTACTACTGCACCTCTACAGTCTGTTCTAAAGCATGTCTACAGTATTTTCTAATACTCATGTACAGTCTGTTCTAATGCTCGTGTAAAGTCTCAACTACTGCACCTCTACGGTCTATTCTATTGCACATCATCAGTCTGTACTACTGCACATCTACATTCTCTTCTACTCGACGTCTGCAGTCTGTTCTAATGCTGGTCTACAGTCTGTTCTACTGTACGTCTACAGTCTTTTCTAATGCACATTTACAGTATGTTCAACTGCACGTCTACAGTCTGTTCAACTGCATATCTACAGTCTGTTCTAATGCCAGTTTACAGTCTGTACTACTGCTCTACTGCAGTCTATTCTACTGGACGTCTACAGTCTGTTTTACTGCACATCTACAATCTGTTCTAATTGTCAGTCTGTTCTACTGGACGTTTACAGTATGTTCTAAAGCTCATCTACAGTCTGTTCTAAAGCCAATCTAGAGTCTTTACTACTGCTGCTCTGAAGTCTGTTCAACTGCACGTCTACAGTCTGTTCTACTGCACTTCTTAAGTCTGTTCTAATGCACATCTACAGTCTGTTCTAATGCAAGTCTATAGTCTGTACTACTGCTCATCTATGGTCTGTTCTAGTGCAGGTCTACAGTCTGTTCTAATAAACGTCTACAGTCTGTTTTAATGCAAGTCTACTGTCTGTACTACTGCTCATCTACAGTCTGTTCTACTGCACATTTACAGTCTGTTCTGATAAACGTCTACTGTCTGTTCTACTACACATTTACAGTCTTTACTACTGCACTTCTAAAGTCTGTTCTAATGCACATCTACAGTCTGTTCTAATGCAAGTCTATAGTCTGTACTACTGCTTATCTACGGTCTGTTCTAGTGCAGGTCTACAGTCTTTAGTACTGCACTTCTACAGTCTTTTCTAATGCTCGTCTACAGTCTGTATTCTTGCACCTCTACAGTCTGTTCAAAAACATGTCTAGAGTGTTTTCTAATACTCATATACAGTCTGATCTAATGCTCGTCTACAGTCTGAACTACTTCACCTCTACAATCTGTTCTAAAGCATGTCTAGAGTGTTTTTAATACTCCTATATAGTCTGTTCTAATGCTCGTCTACAGTCTGAACTACTGCAACTCTACAGTCTATTATTCTGCACATTCTCAGTCTGTTCTACTGGACGTTTAAAGTCTGTTCTAATGCTCCTCTACAGTCAGTTCTAAAGCCAATCTAGAGTCTGTACTACTGCTGCTCTGAAGTCTTTTCAACTGCACATCTACAGTCTGTTTAACTGCACCTCTACTGTCTGTTCTAATGCCAGTTTACAGTCTGTACTATTGCTCTACTACAGTCTCTTCTACTGCTCATCAACAGTCTGTTTTACTGCACGTCTACAGTCTGTTCCGATAAACGTCTACAGTCTGTTCTACTCCACTTCTAAAGTCTGTTCTAATGCACATCTACAGTTTTTTCTAGTGCAGGTCTACAGTCTGTTCTAATGTACCTCTACTGTCTGTTCTAATGCAAGTCTACAGTCTGTACTACTGCTCATCTACAGTCTGTTCTACTGCACGTCTACAGTCTGTTCTAATGCAGATCTACAGTCTGTTCTTATGCAAGTCTACAGTCTGTACTATTGCTCATCTACAGTCTGTTCTTCTGTACGTCTACAGTCTGTTCTGATAAACGTCTACAGTCTGTTCTACTACACATCTACATTGTCTAATACTGCACTTCTACAGTCTGTTCTAATGCACATTTACAGTCTGTTCTAATGCAAGTCTACAGTCTGTACTACTGCTCATACACAGTCTGTTCTAATGCACGTCTACAGTCTGTTCTGATAAACATCTAAAGTCTGTTTTACTGCAAGTCTACAGTCTGTACTACTGCACTTCTAAAGTCTGTTCTAATCCAAGTCTATAGTCAATTCTACTGCACGTCTACAGTCTGTTCTAATAATTGTCAACATTCTGTACTACTGCACCTCTACAGTCTCTTCTACTGCACATCTACAGTTTGTTCAAATGGTCGTCTAGAGTCTCTAATTGTCAGTCTGTTCTACTGGAAGTTTACAGTCTGTTCTAATACTTGTCTACAGTCAGTTCTAAAGCCAATGTAGAGTCTTTACTACTGCTGCTTTGAAGTCTGTTCAACTGCACGTCTACAGTCTGTTCAACTGCACCTCTACAGTCTGTTCTAATGCCAGTTTAGAGTCCGTAGTACTGCTCTACTACAGTCTGTTCCACTGCACGTCTACAGTCTGTTTTACTGCTCATCTACAGTCTGTTCTACTGCACGTCTACAGTCTGTTCTAATGCAGATCTACAGTCTGTTCTAATGCACATCTACAGTCTGTTCTAATGCGCATCTACAGTCTGTTGTAATACAAGTCAACAGTCTGTCCTACTGCTCATCTACAGTCTGTTCTAATGCACATCTACAGTCTGTTCTAATGCGCATCTACAGTCTGTTCTAATGCACTTCTACAGTCTGTTCTGATAAATGTCTACAGTCTGTTTTATTGCACATCTACAGTCTGTTTTAATGCACATCTACTGTCTGTTCTAATGCAAGTCTACAGTCTGTACTACTGCTCATCTACAGTCCGTTCTACTGCACGTCTACAGTCTGTTCTAATGCACATGTACAGTCTGTTCTAATACAAGTCTACAGTCTGTACTACTGCTCATCTACAGTCTGTTCTAATGCACATCTACAGTCTGTTCTAATGCGCATCTACAGTCTGTTCTAATGCACTTCTACAGTCTGTTCTGATAAATGTCTACAGTCTGTTTTATTGCACATCTACAGTCTGTTTTAATGCACATCTACTGTCTGTTCTAATGCAAGTCTACAGTCTGTACTACTGCTCATCTACAGTCCGTTCTACTGCACGTCTACAGTCTGTTCTAATGCACATGTACAGTCTGTTCTAATACAAGTCTACAGTCTGTACTACTGCTCTACTACAGTCTCTTCCACTGCACGTCTACAGTCTGTTTTACTGCAAATCTACAGTCTGTTCTAATGTACATCTACTGTCTTTTCTAATGCAAGTCTACAGTCTTTACTACTGCTTATCTACAGTCTGTTCTACTGCACGTCTACAGTCTAATCTTATGCAGATCTACAGTCTGTTCTATTGTAAGTCTACAGTCTGTACTACTGCTCATCTACAGTCTTTTCTAATGCACATCTACAGTCTGTTCTAATGCGCATCTACAGTCTGTTCTAATGCAAGTCTACAGTCTGTACAACTGCTCATCTATAGTCTGTTTTTCATGCACGTCTAGAGTATGTTTTAATGCACATCTACTGTCTTTTCTAATGCAAGTCAACAGTCTGTACTACTGCTAATCTACAGTCTGTACTACTGCACGTCTACAGTCTGTTCTAATGCACATCTTAAGTCTGTTCTAATGCAAGTCTACAGTCTGTAGTAATGCTCATCTACAGTCTGTTCTACTGCACGTCTACAGTCTGTTCTTATAAACGTCTACAGTCTGTTTTACTACACATCTACAGTCTCTACTACCACACTTCTAAAGTCTGTTCTAATGCACATCTACAGTCTTTTCTACTGCACGTCTACAGTCTGTTTTACTGCTCATCTACAGTCTCTTTTACTGCGCGTCTACAGTCTGTTCTGATAAACGTCTACAGTCTGTTTTAATGCAAGTCTACAGTCTGTACTACTGCTCATTTACAGTCTGTTCTACTGCACGTATATAGTCTGTACAACTGCTCATCTACGGTCTGTTCTAGTGCAGGTCTACAGTCTGTTCTAATAAACGTTTACAGTCTGTTCTACTGCACATCTACAGTCTGTAGTACTGCTCTACTACAGTCTCTTCCACTGCACGTCTACAGTCTGTTTTACTGCACATCTACAGTCTGTTCTAATGTACATCTACTGTCTTTTTTAATGCAAGTATACAGTCTGTACTACTGCTTATCTACAGTCTGTCCTACTGCACGTCTACAGTCTAATCTAATGCAGATCTACAGTCTGTTCTAATGCAAGTCTACAGTCTGTACTACTGCTCATCTACAGTCTTTTCTAAAGCACATCTACAGTCTGTTCTAATGCGCATCTACAGTCTGTTCTAATACAAGTCTACAGTCTGTACTACTGCTCATTTATAGTCTGTTTTAATGCACGTCTATAGTCTGTTCTCATAAACGTCTACAGTCTGTTTAACTGCACATCTACAGTATGTTTTAATGCACATCTACTGTCTGTTCTAATGCAAGTCAACAGTCTGTACTACTGCTCATCTACAGTCTATTCTACTTTACGTCTACAGTCTGTTCTAATGCACATCTACAGTCTGTTCTAATGCACATCTACAGTCTGTTCTAATACAAGTCTACAGTCTGTAGTACTGCTCATCTACAGTCTGTTCTACTGCACGTCTACAGTCTGTTCTTATAAACGTCTACAGTCTGTTTTACTACACATCTACAGTCTCTACTACTGCACTTCTAAAGTCTGTTCTAATGCACATCTACAGTCTGTTCTAATGTAAGTCTATAGTCTGTTCTACTGCACATCTACAGTCTGTACTACTGCACTTCTACAGTCTTTTCTAATGCTCGTCTACAATCTGTATTACTGCTCCTCTAAAGTCTGCTCTAAAGCATGTCTATAGTATTTTCTAATACTCATATACAGTCTGTTCTAATGCTCACAGTCTGAACTACTGCACCTCTACAATCTGTGCTAAAGCATGTCTAGAGTGTTTTCTAATACTCATATAGAGTCTGTTCTAATTCTTGTCTACAGTCTGAACTGCTGCACCTCTACAGTCTGTTCTAAAGTATGTCTAGAGTGTTTTCTAATACTCATATACAGTCTTTTCTACTGGACGTTTACACTCTGTTCTAATGCTCGTCTACAGTCAGTTCTAAAACCAATCTAGAGTCTGTACTACTGCTGCTTTGAAGTCTGTTCAACTGCACGTCTACAGTATGTTCAACTGCACCTCTACAGTCTGTTCTAATGCCAGTTTACAGTCTGTACTACTGCTCATCTAGAGTCTGTTCTACTGCACTTCTACAGTCTGTTCTAATGCACATCTACAGTCTGTTCTGATAAACGTCTACAGTCTGTTTTACTACACATCTATAGTCTCTACTACTGCACTTCTACAGTCTGTTCTAATGCACATCTACTGTATGTTCTAATGCAAGTCTACAGTCTGTACTACTGCTAATCTACAGTCTGTTCTACTGCACGTCTACAGTCTGTTCTAATGCACATCAACAGCCTGTTTTAATGCAAGTCTACAGTCTGTACTACTGCTCAACTACAGTCTGTTCTAATAAACATCTACAGTCTGTTCTACTGCACTTATACAGACTGTTCTAATTCTCGTCTACAGTCTGTAATTCTCCACCTCTAGAGTCTCTTCTAAAGCATGTCTACAGTGTTTTTTTAATACTCATATACAGTCTGTTCTAATGCTCATCTACAGTCTGTTCTAATGCACGTCTACAGTCTGTTCTGATAAACATCTAAAGTCTGTTTTATTGCACATCTACAGTCTGTTCTAATGCACATCTACTGTCTATTCTAAAGCAAGTCTACAGTCTGTACTACTGCTTATCTACAGTCTATTTTACTGCATGTCTACAGTCTTTTCTAATGCACATCTACAGTCTGTTCTAATGTACATCTACTCTCTCTTCTAATGCAAGTCTACAGTCTGTACTACTGCTCATCTACAGTCTTTTCTACTGCACGTCTACAGTCTGTTTTACTGCTCATCTACAGTCTGTTCTACTGCACATCTACAGTCTGTTTTACTGCTCATCTACAGTCTGTTTTACTGCACGTCTACAGTCTGTTCTGATAAACGTCCACAGTCTGTTCTACTACACATCTACAGTCTCTACTACTGCACTTCTAAAGTCTGTTCTAATGCAAGTCTATAGTCAATTCTACTGCACGTCTACAGTCTGTTCTAATAATTGTCAACATTCTGTACTACTGCACCTCTACAGTCTCTTCTACTGCACATCTACAGTTTGTTCAAATGGTCGTCTAGAGTCTCTAATTGTCAGTCTGTTCTACTGGAAGTTTACAGTCTTTTCTAATACTCGTCTAGAGTCAGTTCTAAAGCCAATGTAGAGTCTTTACTACTGCTGCTTTGAAGTCTGTTCAACTGCACGTCTACAGTCTGTTCAACTGCACCTCTACAGTCTGTTCTAATGCCAGTTTAGAGTCCGTAGTACTGCTCTACTACAGTCTGTTCCACTGCACGTCTACAGTCTGTTTTACTGCTCATCTACAGTCTGTTCTACTGCACGTCTACAGTCTGTTCTAATGCAGATCTACAGTCTGTTCTAATGCACATCTACAGTCTGTTCTAATGCGCATCTACAGTCTGTTGTAATACAAGTCAACAGTCTGTCCTACTGCTCATCTCCAGTCTGTTCTAATGCACATCTACAGTCTGTTCTAATGCGCATCTACAGTCCTTTCTAATGCACTTCTACAGTCTGTTCTGATAAATGTCTACAGTCTGTTTTATTGCACATCTACAGTCTGTTTTAATGCACATCTATTGTCTGTTCTAATGCATGTCTACAGTCTGTACTATTGCTCATCTACAGTCCGTTCTACTGCACGTCTAGTCTGTTCTAATGCACATCTACAGTCTGTTCTAATACAAGTCTACAGTCTGTACTACTGCTCTACTACAGTCTCTTCCACTGCACGTCTACAGTCTGTTTTACTGCAAATCTACAGTCTGTTCTAATGTACATCTACTGTCTTTTCTAGTGCAAGTCTACAGTCTTTACTACTGCTTATCTACAGTCTGTTCTACTGCACGTCTACAGTCTAATCTTATGCAGATCTACAGTCTGTTCTATTGTAAGTCTACAGTCTGTACTACTGCTCATCTACAGTCTTTTCTAATGCACATCTACAGTCTGTTCTAATGCGCATCTACAGTCTGTACAACTGCTCATCTATAGTCTGTTTTAATGCACGTCTAGAGTATGTTTTAATGCACATCTACTGTCTTTTCTAATGCAAGTCAACACTCTGTACTACTGCTAATCTACAGTCTGTACTACTGCACGTCTACAGTCTGTTCTAATGCACATCTAAAGTCTGTTCTAATGCAAGTCTACAGTCTGTAGTAATGCTCATCTACAGTCTGTTCTATTGTACGTCTACAGTCTGTTCTAATAATTGTCTAAAGTCTATTCTACTGCACGTCTACAGTCTGTTCTAATAATTGTCAACATTCTGTACTACTGCACCTCTACAGTCTCTTCTACTTCACATCTACAGTTTGTTCAAATGGTCGTCTAGAGTCTCTAATTGTCAGTCTGTTCTACTGGACGTTTACAGTCTGTTCTAAAGCTCGTCTACAGTCTGTTCTAAAGCCAATCTAGAGTCTGTACTACTGCTGCTCTGAAGTCTGTTTAACTGCACCTCTACAGTCTGTTCTATTGTACGTCTACACTCTCTTCTACTGCACATCTACAGTTTGTTTTAATGGTCGTCTACAGTCTGTACTACTGCACCTCTACAGTCTGTTCTAAAGCATGTCTACAGTCTTTTCTAATACTCATGTACAGTCTGTTCTAATACTCATGTAAAGTCTCGACTACTGCAACTCCACAATCTATTCTTCTGCACATCTATAGTCTATTCCTAATGGACATCTACAGTCCGTTCTAATACACGTCTATAGTCTGTTCTAATGCTGCTCCACAGTCTGTTCTGATGCAGGTCTTTAGTCTTTACTACTACATATCTACAGTCTGTTCTACTGGACGTCTACAGTCTGGTCTAATGCTCGTCTACAGTCTGTTCAACTGCACAACTACAGTTTGTTCAACTGCACCTCAACAGTCTGTTCTAATGCCAGTTTACAGTCTGTACCTCTGCTCTACTGCAGTCTGTTCTACTGCACATTTACAGTCTGTTTTACTGCACATCTACTGTCTGTTCTAATGCACATCTACAGTCTGACAGTACACATCACCCAGCAGATCAGAGGTTTGCGTCCACCCTAGGAGGGGGTAGAAAGGAGAAAAACAAAAGTGCTAAATACTACTGAAAATAGGCAGATGTAATAATAATATCAGCGGTTGAGTGTGTACCTACAGCTACAACCAGTGTAAACCTAACCCTATGATCAATCAGTCTCCATACGTTTGGTGAAATAAGTATGTTTTGAGTTTGCTTTTGAAAATCTCAACAGAGTCAGATCGCCGCACTTCCACCGGGAGCCCATTCCACAAAAATGGGGCTCTATAAGAAAAGGCTCTGTAGCCAGCAGACTTCTTCTTTATTCGAGGAAGTTGAAGGAGGCCAGCGTCCTGAGAGCGAAGGGTGCGAGCTGGAGTATACCAGGTGATAAGGTCAGATAGGTAAGAGGCGCGTCCACAAAGGATTTTATAGGTTAACAAGAGAACTTTGAAATCAGCTCTAACATGAATAGGAAGCCAGTGTAATGAAGCCAGGACCGGAGTAATGTGATCAAACTTCCTGGTCTTTGTTAAAAGTCTGGCGGCTGTATTTTGGACCATTTGTAGTCTGTGAGTACTTTTCTTGGCAGTCCAGAGAATAACGCATTACAGTAGTCCAGCCTGGATGTGACAAATGCATGAATGAGAATTTCAGCATCAGCTAAAGAGAGGCAGGAGTGAATTTTTGAGATATTCCACAAGTGAAAAAAGCCCAATTTAGTGACCTCACTAATGTGCTGCTGCAGAGAAAGTGTGGGGTCAAAAATGACACCAAGGTTCCTTGCAGTTTTGCTGTGCTCCAACACACAGTTGTTGATTGAGACAGTAAGATTGTTGAACTTGTGCCGATGACTGGCAGGACCAATTAACAAGAGCTCTGTTTTATCCGCGTTCAAATGGAGGAAGTTTTGAGACATCCATGTTTTAATTGAAACGAGGCAGGCCTCTAGACGCATGATGTAAGTAGTATTATTCGCTTTTATTGGTAGATACAGCTGTGTATCATCGGCATAACAGTGGAAGTTCACTCCATAACTTCTGATGATTTGTCCCAATGGTGTAACATATAGTGAAAAAAGTATGGGACCAAGCACAGACCCTTGTGGCACACCGAACTTCACTGGTGCCGTGGAGGAGAAGGATTTATTAAAAGAGACAAAATGAGACCTATCACACAGATAGGATTCTAACCAATAAAGAGCAGAGCCAGAGATGCCAAAAACATCTTTAAGTCTGTTGATTAGCACTGCATGATCAATCGTATCAAATGCAGCACTGAGATCCAGCAATAACAGTAGAGCCGATGAGTCCTCGTCCATCTGAAGGAGAAGATCATTTGTTACTTTAACTAAAGCTGTTTCAGTGGAATAAGAGGCCCTAAATGCAGACTGAAACGGCTCGAGGAGGTCATTTTCTGATAGATATAAAGTAAGTTGTTTTAGCACAACTTTTTCGAGGACTTTAGATAGAAAAGGTAAATTGAAGACAGGACGGAAATCATTTCGGCATCCAGGATCCAGAGTAGGTTTTTTGAGCAGGAGTTTGACCACAGCCTGTTTGAAAAGGGAAGGAACGGTGCCAGTAGACAGGGACAAGTTTATAATGTTTAATATAATTTGCCCCACATAGGGCCACAGTTCTTTAAGCTGTTTTGCTGGCAGGATATCCAGGAGACACGTAGTTTCTTTACATGAAGAAACCACCTTTGTCAGCTCATCGAGGGAAACAGAATCTAAGACTGAGAGACGAGAGGTCGGTGGATCCAAGTGAATGGGACCCGGAGCCAAAGAAGACAAAAACAAAATATTATCCCTGATTTCTTCAATTTTATGATTAAAGAAATCTAAAAAGTCTTGTGCACTAAAGGGAGAGGAGTCTTCAGTTGTTTTTGGTTGGATAAGTTTAGCAACTGTTCCAAAGAGAAACCTGGGGTTATGTCGGTTTTCTCTTATAAGAGATGAAAAATAGGTAGTCTTTGCAGTGCTGAGGGCGTGCTTATAGGTGTTTACACACAAACACCACTTTTGATAATTTAGATTTGTTTTTGACTTGCGCCATTTGCGTTCAAAACTCCTGCAGGCCTGTTTCAAAGCCCGCGTTTCCTCATTATACCATGGCGTAGGACGTCTGGTTGGTCTGGGCTTTGTCCTGATGGGTGCCACTGAGTCGGTGATGGCTGAGAGGGTAGCATGGACCTCCTCTGTGTAGGCCTCTACTGAGTTTCCAGTTGGAGTTAGATTAGGAAGAACATCTGTCAGCCGTGTGGCAATCATTTCCATTGCAGCTGCGCTAAAATTTCGTGTAGACACTACGCATTTGTCTGAATTTGAGGGAAATGTGTAACTTATCTCGAACTCTACAAGTGAGTGATCTGAGACAGCAGATGAAAGAGAGGAGACAAAGAGATTGGAGACATCAATTCCCCGAGCCAAAACAAGATCAAGATAGTTTCCACTAATGTGTGTGGGCTCATGAACAAACTGGTTGAAAGACATGGTCGCAAGCAGTGATTGAAATGCTCTGGCCAGAATATCACTCTCCTTATTTAGATGAATATTAAAGTCTCCAACTAGAAGGATGTTATCAGCATGGGTTATTAAGTCCGAGAGGAAAACTCCAAACTCATCCAAGAAAGAAGAGTAGGGACCCGGAGGGCGATAGATTACAGCTAAATAAAATGGCTTCCTTCTGTTTAGTTGTAGTAGTTAGTAATTTAGTTAGTAGTAAAGCTGAATCAACAAACTTTATCTTCCAAAATTTACGATCCTTCGACATGGTGCCAGGATGTGGTACTGGTCCTGAGTCACCTTTGACCTGGGATGCGTCCCTGGCCAGGTTTTGTCCTGGTCATGTCAACAACGCAGAATAGTTAATCACGGTTTACTGAAGGTTCCTGAGTCCTTAGTAAAACAGTTTGGAGGTCTGTAAATGATAAAAGACAGACGTTATAATCCGTGTGGAGTTTTGTGCAAACTCTTGTTTGCTGGGGGCCTCTCTGGAAGTGATAAGTGTGGAATTCTGAAGACTGATCTGCTACAGTCCCCCCTTTCGACACGAGGCTGGTTCCACAAGTTTCGTGTTGACATCCTTGCAGACCAGGAAGTAAGCCACACGTTAAACACACACAAAAGCCTTGGCGTCACACATATGTACTAATGTAAACCTGATTAAGGGAAACACATTAATCATAATTTGGAGTGGCTTTGTATGTTTTAGGGGCAAAGTTGGACAGGGTGGTTAGAGGAGGTACCTAATGGTTATGTTTGATCATAACAAAAGATACAATGCAGAAGTCTTCTCATTGTTAGGCTGTTCACTGAGAGTCTGGTGTCTCTAAGCGTGTCAGTCATCAGCAAGGTGACCAGTTGCGTGTGTGCATAGTCTACCGCGGAGAGGGTTTCGTTTAGTCTCACGGTGAGTGCTTGCCACTGACAGTGTTCTTCACGCTTTCCCTGCCGTTTTGGAGTTGCTGTTGTCGTTGGCTGCTCTGCGCTTTTTAGAGGAACTGCTAACAATGGTTACAGTGGACACCTGAGTTTAAACCAAGTGCCCACAGTTATCAATGGAGACTGTTAAGAGGGCTGAGGCAGCGGTTTTAGTCAGGAGTAGTTAGCCGTGGGTTGAGGGATCTGGTTAGGGCATACCCGTATTTTCTAGATCCCAGGGGCTTCGTGCACTTAATCCGAGTCTCCTGGACTGTGGTCAAACGCCTCTTCGAATGAGAAACCTTGATCCACAGTAAAGAGAGTGACTGTCTCTTGATGCTTAGCATGGTTCAGTCCCTGCTTAGTGAATGCCCTCATGGCCAGTTCGCGTAGTTGGCGACTGGTTTGAGTTAGCGGGCATGCAGCAATGCCAAGATGATAGCTGATATTTGGATGGAGGTTTTGTACAAAGATGGCTTTGAAGTTTTTATCTTCCTCCATGTCTGGTTCATTCAGTGGACCAAAATACGCATTGCGTAGGCGATGATAGTATAACTGTGGGGACTCTGTCCGTGACTGTTTGATCTCTAGGGCGGCTGTCAGACCCACATTAACTGTGGCGTCTGAGAATTCCTCTATGAGGGATTGACTGAGGAGATCAAAGTCAGTTCGGACAGAAGGGGGTTGGCATTCGATGAAGCTGCTAATATCCCTGCTCGATGTTAGTTTAATTAAAAAGATTTTATCCTCAACGGTAACGTTGGGTATTCTTTGGAGGTAGAACTCAATGTCTCTAAGATACGCGCAAGTGTCGTGAGCCGCTCCTTGGTGGGGCTCAAAGCGAGTGATATGACGTGCAAGCTTGTGAAAGTCCCTGTTGGTGGGACCGTCGTCCCAATCTCTATGGGCAGGAGCTAGTTGTGAGGCGGAGTCTAATTGGCTACCTACCGCAGTTGGCTGCGGGTAGTAGTCTGATGGGCAACCTGAGGTAACTGGTTGCGGGACAAAGCCCCATTGCCTAGCCTTAAAGGCTTGGGGAAAGGGGTCAGGCTTTGGCCTTGGAGTGCTTTCACCCCCCTTTCCTCTACCTGGTGGCACCTTGGTGTCTTCTGCCAGGCGCACCTGAAGCTGGTCAATGAGCAGGCGGTCTCGGTCTCGTCCGTGAGTGAGATCCTCCACCTGTGCTCTCAGGAACTCTTTCTGTTCAGCTGCCTTTGATAGCATGTCTGCGGCCAGCTGCGCGCTTTGTCCCGATTTTATGAGTTCCGACCGTATAGTGTCGTACTCATCTTCTTGAGTACGGAGCTCAAGTTCTGCTCTGTCGCGGGCAGTTCTCGTGTCGCTCAGCTCTCTCCTTAGTTCGGTGAGAGCTTTTTCGGATTTGGCCAACAATTCTTTGGCCAACTGGAGCTCATTATTCAACGCCGTATAATCATGTTGAAAACGGTTGAGGTCCCGCTTCTGGCTATGGATCTCGTCATGACTGCGTGTCAAGAGATCCACTGCTTGTCTCTGCTGAGCTCGCAGGACAATAGCCATTTGCCCTAGCAGTTTGGTTAGGTCCTCGCCCTGTGGCTTGGTGGTTAGTGCTAAACTAACCAGGGACCCAAGGATGGAATCAAGTCCAGGGGGGTCGATGTCCTGAACCTCGTTCACATATTGAGGACTCAAATCCTCTGTTAATTCGCTCAGGACTGCATCCAGTTGTTCCAGCGGTTTGGTGGAACTGGAGGACTCTGGGGTCAGGTCAGCCATGTTGGGTAATGTGACTCTCTACAATAAATGGTTTAGTTACAGTTAATTGGGGTTTTAACTGTAGAGAGGGGATTAAATCGATGGAGTCAGATTTAAATTTGTATTGGCTGTTAGCAATTGCCTGTTGGCTGGATGTTAATTTAGGGCTAGCAGTGCTGTGGTGTGGGCGATGCTAGTCTGTGAAATTAACAATTCAGGAGCAGGGGTTAAGTCTGACAATTCATGCAGGTAATCAGCTTCTTAAATTACAGCTCTGACAGGATTCGTGCAGGGTTAAGTCTGTTCAGACGTAACAGCAGTGTCGTCGTGGGTAGCTGTTTTAGTAAGCTTTTCAATGCGTCATTCAATTTAGCAGCTCCTTAGAGAGAAGTCACAAAGTCACACTTATATTGAGCCAAATTAACTGCATGGGTCATTAGCAAGCTACTTACAGTACAGGTAATATGTCACAATATTAGTGGAGTTTAGTTTCCTATGTATTGCGCATTTAAGTTATTAAACAGTGTTATCTGCCGAAGCCGTATTAACAAAGGTTAATTTACTTATAAGGTTAATCACTGAGGTGTTTCAGTGTCAATGAAAGCTTTAAACTATTCATTAATTATCAAAGCTGTAAGCTTTTCGATCAGCGTCACTACTTTCAGGGAAGGGTGTAATTCCTTTGAGTGACCGCAAGAGGGAGGCGTGGAGCTTATCCCTGTGAATTAGTGGTTTAGCACCACCCTTCCGCTAGGGGGTGATAGAGACTCTAGTGAGTCTGAGGTTTCCCGAGTGACGTTTTTTCCCGACACGCCCCTTTGGGGGTCCTGGCGCGAAGCTTGCTTTCGGCTTCCAGTCAGAGGTTTACTCATGACGTGTCTACAACTCTTTAAACAGCGGTTTAAACACAGCAGCGCTTTGTACAAGGCAGGTACAAGGCCACGTTTTAAACACAAGCACATTTACCATAGCAGGCTCAAACCACGTTTTTAGACAAAACGCACGGCAGCCCACCTCGCTTTTAGGGGGAGGGTTTTCACAGTTAGCTAGGCTGCGAAGGTCTCCCACACGGGTTTTTAATCCGTTCAAAATATACCCCGGCTTACAAGCCTTAGGGGAGACAAGTTTTCTTATAAATTCCGGCACAACGCGGCAATTTTTGCAACTTGTAAGAGACAATTTTAACTTAATTCTGGTACAACGCAGCAATTAGCTTTGTCTCGGGCCCATATACACACTTTGGCTAGCGTGTTAGCATGCATGCAACATTTGCAAAGTCCTTGAGCTTTTCAGCAGACTCTAAGCAACTTTTGACAAGTATTTAATTAATGCTGGAATCTCGCAGCCATTAATAAATCTCATAATTCAAAAAGTCCTTCAGCGAACTTTAAAACAACTTTAATAAGTACTTCTTAATGCTGGAAGCTCGCAGCCATTAGAAGGAACTCCAAATGGATGCTCTGAAGGTCCACGTGTTTTACACACCCAAACCAATCCACTTCAACAAAGTCTCTCTGTCTTCAGCAGACTTTTGGCAACTTTAACAAACATTTAATTCATGCTGGAGTCTCGCAGCCATTATTTAATGTTTGAATTGACGCTTTCCGCGTCACTGTACGTACAGTATCAGACTTTCACGGGTCAGGCCAGCTGACACGGTTTGAAGTCAACACTCAATTTCGATAGCGCTTCACATTTGATCACCTAGCGATGATCACACACACGCAGTTAAACGCATCACCAGATAAAGCACAGCTTAGACACAGCTTTCAGTGGACAGCAATTTGTGTAAAGACTTTAGGTGTTATTTAATAATTTCAATGTTTAATCAAGAATATTCTTCCAAGGCCTCACGAGGGGCGCCAAAATAATATGCAGCGTACTGTATGACTATGTTTGCATAAACATATCAGATTAATTTTAATACAATTTTTGATATTAATTTATTAAAATTATTTTTTTAATTTAAAAAGGGGCACCACTCTAGTTTTAGACAGATCTAGAGAAACTGTTTAGTCTAGTCTCATTAATCTAAAGGAAGCAAGTTCTTCTCGTTTTCGAACATTTCTTGATATAAACAGGGAAACATTAATGTCTTTATGGGATTTTATTAAAGATTATACAATGGTGAATAATATGACGGGAACATGGTAAAGCATTAAACCACAATAAGGGTTGAATACAATGGGGATACACAGGGATAAACAGTTGCATGGAGGATATGATGAAACCAGGAATGTTTTGTACAGTTTAATCTAGATTGGGGAAATTGAAAGGGGCTTTTAACGGGAAAAGGAGATGGAGGCTTCGGGGCTAGAGTTTGGACTTTGTAATGCCGCCAAGGCAGTTGTGTCACGTGCGGACTTACTCTGTAGTCAGCGGGTGCTGGCCCGGTTCGGTGGGGTCGATATCAGTGGTCCGAGACGAGCGTCCTGAATGTTCTCAGAAAGTTCGTCACTTACTGATGAAGCGCTCCACACACCAGGGTTGCCGTCACGTGCAGATCTCTTCCAGGGTTGGGGGTCGCCGTACACCCGGGGGAAGAGAACAAAAGCGTCTAGTTGCTGTCCAAACCAGCACGGCCTCTCCTCGGTTGTACCGTGTAAAAGTATAAGTTTGTGCAGGTTATGTCACGGTCCATGAAAGAGTTCTCAGCTGTTGCTTTGCTGGTTAAAACTTGCTTCTGCGCGCTCTCTTTTGGGAAAGAGCAGGCGCTTTAGCAGGCACGGTCTTTAGAACAAAGGAAAGTTAACTCGTTTCCACGAGGCCCAAGGGTTGCGGCGGCGAGGCAGTCCTACTGGACCGTCCGCCAGAAGGCCGCAGATTCCATGCGAAGGGGTAAAGGGCGAAGGCAGAAGGGTAAGGCGAGAAGGGGCGATTCTCTGGCGGTGTGCCAGCTATATCACCCCTGGACGGGGCGTGTCTTGCAGAGAGTCGCTTTGGGAAGTTTGACTAAAGTTTAAATGTTAAACTAAGTTTTAAACATTCCTTGCTTCGCAATTTCTCTTAGTTTTTCATAAACACGCAAAACACTTGTACTGCAAAGTTATACAGAGGCATTTGTCAGGACATGATGGAAACAATTGTTACATTTCCTTAAAACAGAACACAACCTGCAAACAAAACTAGGATGAGGAGTTCTCGTCACGACTCCGCGTCCTGGAAAAGAACAGTATAACAACAGCACATTACCACAACAATTCTTTTATTAAAATAACGAAAGGTCCTTTTTGAGTGCCATAGGGTCATTTGTCCATTTGACCACTAGGGGGTAATGTGTGATCATACAAAACTCAGTTTTGGGTGGATCAAACGCATTCCTACGTCCTTCTTGATGGCTAAAGAAAGTTCTGGGTAAAGCTGAATCAACAAACTTTATCTTCCAAAATTTACAATCCTTCGACATGGTGCCAGGATGTGGTACTGGTCCTGAGTCCCCTTTGACCTGGGATGCGTCCCTGACCAGGTTTTGTCCTGGTCATGTCAACAATGCAGAATAGTTAATCACGGTTTACTGAAGGTTCCTGAGTCCTTAGTAAAACAGTTTGGAGGTCTGTAAATGATAAAAGACAGACGTTATAATCCGTGTGGAGTTTTGTGCAAACTCTTGTTTGCTGGGGGCATCTTTGGAAGTGATAAGTGTGGAATTCTGGAGACTGATCTGCTACATACTGCACTTCTACAGTCTTTTCTAATGCTCGTCTACAGTCTGTATTACTGCCCCTCTACAGTCTGTTCTAAAGCATGTCTAGAGTGTTTTCTAATACTCATATACAGTCTGTTCTAATGCTTGTCTACAGTCTGAACTTCTGCACCTCTACAATCTGTTCTAAAGCATGTCTAGAGTGTTTTTAATACTCCTATATAGTCTGTTCTAATGCTCGTCTACAGTCTGAACTACTGCAACTCTACAGTCTATTCTTCTGCACATGCTCAGTCAGTGTTTTACTGGGCGTTTACAGTCTGTTCTAATGCTCCTCTACAGTCAGTTCTAAAGCCAATCCAGAGTCTGTACTACTGCTGCTCTGAAGTCTGTCCTACTGCACATCTACAGTCTGTTCTAATGCAAGTCTACAATCTGAACTACTGCTCATCTACAGTCTGTTCTACTGCACGTCTACAGTCTGTTCTGATAAACGTCTACAGTCTGTTTTACTACACATCTAGAAGTCTCTACTACTGCACTTCTAAAGTCTGTTTTAATGCACATCTACAGTCTGTTCTAATGCAAGTCTATAGTCTGTACTACTGCTCATCTATGGTCTGTTCTAGTGCAGGTCTACAATCTGTTCTAATAAATGTCTACAGTCTGTTCTACTTCACGTCTACAGTCTGTTCTGATAAACATCTACAGTCTGTTCTACTAAACATCTACAGTCTGTTCTACTGCACGTCTACAGTCTGTTCTAATGCACATCTACCGTCTGTTCTAATACAAGTCTACAGTCTGTACTACTGCTCATCTACAGTCTGTTCTACTGCATGTCTACAGTCTGTTCTGATAAACGTCTACAGTCTGTTTTACTACACATCTACACTCTCTACTACAGCACTTTTAAAGTCTGTTCTATAGCATATCTACAGTCTGTTCTACCTCACGTCCACAGTCTGTTCTGATAAACGTCTACAGTCTGTTCTACTACACATGTACAGTCTCTACTACTGCACTTCTAAAGTCGGTTCTAATGAACATCTATAGTCTGTTCTAATGCAAGTCTATAGTCTGTACTACTGCTCATCTACGGTCTGTTCTAGTGCAGGTCTACAGTCTGTTCTAATAAACATCTAAAGTCTGTTATACTGCACATCTACAGTCTGTACTACTGCACTTCTACAGTTTTTTCTAATGCTCGTCTACAGTCTGTATTACTGCACATCTACAGTCTGTTCTAAAGCATGTCTAGAGTGTTTTCTAATACTCATATACAGTTTGTTCTAATGCACATCTACTGTCTGTTCTAATGCAAGTCTACAGTCTGTACTACTGCTCATCTACAGTCTGTTCTACTGCACGTCTACAGTCTGTTATAATGCACACCTACAGTCTGTTCTAATGCAAGTCTATTGTCTGTACTACTACGGTCTGTTCTAGTGCAGGTCTACAGTCTTTTCTAATAAACGTCTACAGTCTGTTCTACTGCACATCTACAGTCTGTTCTAATGCAAGTCTATACTCAGTACTACTGCTCATCTACATTCTGTTCTAGTGCAGGTCTACAGTCTGTTCTAATAAAATTCTACAGTCTGTTCTACTGCACATCTACAGTCTGTACTACTGCACTTCTACAGTCTTTTCTAATGCTCGTCTACAGTCTGTATTACTGCACCTCTACAGTCTGTTCTAACGCATGTCTTGAGTGTTTTTAATACTCCTATATAGTCTGTTCTAATGCTCGTCTACAGTCTGAACTACTGCAACTCTACAGTCTAATCTTCTGCACATTCTCAGTCTGTTCTACTGGACATTTACAGTCTGTTCTAATGCTCCTCTACAGTCTGTTCTAATAAAGGCTACAGTCTGTACTACTGCTCATCGACAGTCTGTTCTACAGTCTATTCTAAAGCATGTCTAGAGTGTTTTCTAATACTCATATAGAGTCTGTTCTAATCCTCGTCTACAGTCTGTACTAATGCATCTCTACAGTGTATTCTTCTGCACATTGTCAGTCTGTTCTACTAGACGTTTACAGTCTGTTCTAATGCTCGTTTACAGTCAGTTCTAAAGCCAATCTAGAGTCTGTACTACTGCTGCTCTGAAGTCTGTTCAACTGCACGTCTACAGTCTGTTCAACTGCACCTCTACAGTCTGTTTTAATGCCAGTTTACAGTCTGTACTACTGCTCTACTACAGTCTCTTCCACTGCACGTCTACGATCTGTTTTACTGCACATCTACAGTATGTTCTAATGTACATCTACTGTCTGTTCTAATGCAAGCCTACAGTCTTTACTACTGCTCATCTACAGTCTGTTCTACTGCACGTCTACAGTCTGTTCTAATAATTGTCTACAGTCTGTTCTAATGCACATCTACAGTGTGTACTACTAAACTTCTACAGTCTGTTCTAATGCTTGTCTACAGTCTGTATTTCTCCACCTCTACAGTCTCTTCTAAAGCATGTCTAGAGTATTTTCTAATAATCATATACAGTCTGTTCTAATGCTTGTCTACAGTCTGTTCTACTGCATGTCTACAGTCTGTTCAACTGCACCTCTACAGTCTGTTCTAATGCCAGTTTACAGTCTGTACTACTGCTCTACTACAGTCTCTTCCACTGCTAATCTACAGTCTGTTTTACTGCACGTCTACAGTCTGTACTACTGCTCATCTACAGTCTGTTCTAATAAAGGCTACAGTCTGTACTACTGCTCATCGACAGTCTGTTCTACAGTCTGTTCTAAAGCATGTCTAGAGTGTTTTCTAATACTCATATAGAGTCTGTTCTAATCCTCGTCTACAGGCTGTACTAATGCATCTCTACAGTCTATTCTTCTGCACATTGTCAGTCTGTTCTACTAGACGCGTTTACAGTCTGTTTTAATGCTCGTCTACAGTCAGTTCTAAAGCCAATCTAGAGTCTGTACTACTGCTGCTCTGAAGTCTGTTCAACTGCACATCTAAAGTCTGTTCAACTGCACCTCTACAGTCTGTTCTAATGCCAGTTTACAGTCTGTACTACTGCTCTACTACAGTCTCTTCCACTGCACGTCTACGGTCTGTTCTAATAATTGTCTACAGTCTGTTCTACTGCACATCTACAGTGTGTACTACTGCACTTCTACAGTCTGTTCTAATGCTTGTCTACAGTCTGTATTTCTCCACCTCTACAGTCTCTTCTAAAGCATGTCTAGAGTATTTTCTAATACTCATATACAGTCTGTTCTAATGCTTGTCTACAGTCTGTTCTACTGCATGTCTCCAGTCTGTTCAACTGCACCTCTACAGTCTGTTCTAATGCCAGTTTACAGTCTGTACTACTGCTCTACTACAGTCTCTTCCACTGCTCATCTACAGTCTGTTTTACTGCACGTCTACAGTCTGTTCCGATAAACGTCTACAGTCTGTCCTACTACACATCTACAGTCTGTTCTAATGCAAGTCTATAGTCTGTTCTAATGCAAGTCTATAGTCTGTACTACTGCTCATCTACGGTCTGTTCTAGTGCAGATCTACAGTCTCTTCTAATAAACGTCTACAGTCTGTTCTACTGCACATCTACAGTCTGTACTACTGCACTTCTATAGTCTTTTCTAATGCTCGTCTACAGTCTGTATTACTGCACCTCTACAATCTGTTCTAAAGCATGTCTAGAGTGTTTTCTAATACTCATATACAGTGTGTTCTTAAGTTCATCTACAGTCTGTACTACTGCATCTCTACAGTCTATTCTTTTGCACATTGTCAGTCTGTTCTACTGGACTTTTACAGTATGTTCTATTGCTCGTCTACAGTCAGTTCTAAAGCCAATCTAGAGTCTGTACTACTGCTGCTCTGAAGTCTGTACAACTGTACGTCTACAGTCTGTTCAACTGCACCTCTACAGTCTGTTCTAATGCCAGTTTACAGTCTCTACTACTGCCCTACTATAGTCTCTTGCACTGCACGTCTACAGTCTGTTTTACTGCACATCTACAGTCTGTTCTAATGTACATCTACTGTCTGTTCTAATGCAAGTCTACAGTCTGTACTACTGCTCATCTACAGTCTGTTCTACTGCACGTCTACAATCTGTTTTACTGCTAATCTACAATATGTTTTACTGCACGTCTACAATCTGTTCTGATAAACGTCTACAGTCTTTTCTACTGCACTTCTAAAGTCTGTTCTAATGCCCATCTACAGTCTGTTCTAATGTAAGTCTATGGTCTGTTCTACTGCACATCTACAGTCTGTACTACTGCACTTCTACAGTCTTTTCTAATGCTCGTCTACATTCTGTATTACTGCAGCTCTACAGTCTAATCTAAAGCATGTCAATAGTGTTTTCTAATACTTATATAAAGTCTGTTCTAATGCTCGTCTACAGTCTGAACTACTGCACCTCTACAGTCTGTTCTAAAGCATGTCTAGAGTGTTTTCTAATACTCATATACAGTCTGTTCTAATGCCAGTTTACAGTCTGTACTATTGCTCTACTGCAGTCTGTTCTACTGCATAACTACAGTTTGTTTTACTGCACATCTACAGTCTCTTCTAATGCACATCTACAGTCTGTACTACTGCTCATCTACGGTCTGTTCAACTGCACGTCTACTGTCTGTTTTAATAAACGTCTACGGTCTGTTCTGCAGATTTACAGTATGTACTACTGCAATTCTACAGTTTTTTCTAATGCTTGTCTACAGTCTGAACTTTTGCACCTCTACAGTCTGTTCTAAAGCATGTCTACCGTGTTTTCTAATACTCATATACAGTCTGTTCTAATGCTCGTCTACATTCTTTTTTACTGCACCTCTACAGTCTATTTTTCTGCACATTGTCAGTCTGTTCTACTCGACGTTTACAGTCTGTTCTAATGCTCGTCTACAGTCTGTTCTACTGCAAGTCTACAGTCTGTTCTAATAATTGTCTACATTCTGTACTACTGCTTCTTACAGTCTTTTCTACTGCGCATCTACTGTCTCTTCTAATGCAGGTCTACATTCTTTACTACTGCACATCTACAATCTGTTCTATTGCTTGTCTACAGTCTGTTCTAATGCCCAATAAAAGTCTTTACGACTCCACCTCTACAGTCTGTTCTACTGCATGTCTACAGTCTGTTCTACTGCATGTTTACAGTCTGTTCTACTGCACGTCTTCAGTCTGTTCTACTGCACGTCTTCAGTCTGCTCTATTGCAAGTCTACAGTCTGTTTTACTGCACATCTACAGTCTGTTCGAATGCACATTTAAAGTCTGTTCCTATGCAAGTATACAGTCTGTACTACTGCTCATCTACAGTTTTTTCTACTGCACGTCTACAGTGTGTTTTACTGCACATCTACAGTCTGTTCTAATGCAAGTCTACAGTTTGTACTACTGCCTATCTACAGTTTGTTCTACTGCACGTCTACAGTCTGTTTTACTGCACATCTACAGTCTGTTCTAATGCAAGTCTACAGTTTGTACTACTGCCTATCTACAGTTTGTTCTACTGCACGTCTACAGTCTGTTTTACTGCACATCTACAGTCTGTTCTAATGCAAGTCTACAGTTTGTGCTACTGCCTATCTACAGTTTGTTCTACTGCACGTCTACAGTCTGTTTTACTGCACATCTACAGTCTGTTCTAATGAAAGTCTACAGTTTGTACTACTGCCTATCTACAGTTTGTTCTACTGCACGTCTACAGTCTGTTTTACTGCACATCTACAGTCTGTTCTAATGCAAGTCTACAGTTTGTACTACTGCCTATCTACAGTTTGTTCTACTGCTCGTCACGGTCTGTTCTAGTGCAGGTCTATAGTCTGTTCTAATAAACGTCTACAGTCTGTTCTACTACACATCTTCAGTCTGTACTACTGCACTTTTAAAGTCTATTCTAATGCTCATCTACAGTCTGTTCTGATAAACGTTTACAGTCTGTTCTACTACACATCTACAGTCTCTACTACTGCACTTCTAAAGTCTTTTCTAATGCACATCTACAGTCTGTTCTAATGCCAGTTTACAGTCATTACTACTGCTCTACTACAGTCTCTTCCACTGCACGTCTACAGTCTGTTTTACTGCACATCTACAGTCTGTTCTAATGCACGTCTACAGTCTGTTCAACTGCAAGTCTACAGTCTGTACTACTGCACATCTACAGTCTGTTCTAATGCAAGTCTATAGTCTGTACTAATTCTTGTCTACGGTCTGTTCTAGTGCAGGTCTACAGTCTGTTTTAATAAACGTCTACAGTCTGTTCTACTGCACATCTACAGTCTGTACTACTGCACTTCTACAGTCTTTTCTAATGCTCGTCTACAGTCTGTATTACTGCACCTCTACAGTCTGTTCTAAAGCATGTCTAGAGTGTTTTCTAATACTCATATAGAGTCTGTTCTAATGCTCGTCTATAGTCTGAACTACTGCACCTCTACAGTCTGTTCTAAAGCATGTCTGGAGGGTTTTCTAATACTCATATACAGTCTATTCTAATGCTCGTCTACAGTCAGTTCTAAAGCCAATCTAGAGTCTGTACTCCTGCTGCTCTGAATTCTGTTCAACTGCACGTCTACAGTCTGTTCAACTGCACCTCTACAGTCTGTTCTAATGCCAGTTTACAATCTGTACTACTGCTCTACTACAGTCTCTTCCACTGCACGTCTACAGTCTGTTTTACTGCACATCTACATTCTATTCTAATGTACATCTACTGTCTGTTCTAATGCAAGTCTACAGGCTGTACTACTGCTCATCTACAGTCTGTTCTACTGCACGTCTACAGTTTGTTCTAATGCACATCTAAAGTCTGTTCTAATGCAAGTCTACAGTCTGTACTACTGCTCTTCTACAGTCTGTTCTACTGCACGTCTACAGTCTGTTCTGATAAACGTCTACAGTCTGTTCTACTACACATCTACAGTCTCTACTACTGCACTTCTAAAGTCTGTTCTAATGCACATCTACAGTCTGTTCTAATGCAAGTCTATAGTCTGTTTTACTGCTCATCTACAGTCTGTTCTAGTGCAGGTCTACAGTCTGTTCTAATAAACGTCTACAGTCTGTTCTACTGCACATCTACAGTCTGTTCTAATGCACATCTACAGTCTGTTCTAATGCAAGTCTTCATTCTGGACTACTGCTCATCTATACTCTGTTCTACTGCAAGTCTACAGTCTGTTCTGATAAATGTCTACAGTCTGTTCTACTACACATCTACAGTCTCTTCTACTGCACTTCTAAAGTCTGCTCTAAGGCCAGTTTACAGTCTGTACTACTGCTCTACTAAAGTCTCTTCCACTGCACGTCTACAGTCTGTTTTACTGCACATCTACAGTCTGTTCTAATGCACATCTACTGTCTGTTCTAATGCAAGTCTACAGTCTGTACTACTGCATCTCTACAGTCTATTCTTCTGCACATTGTCAGTCTGTTCTATTGACGCGTTTACAGTCTGTTCTAATGCTCGTCTACAGTCAGTTCAAAAGCCAATCTAGAGTCTGTACTACTGCTGCTCTGAAGTCTGTTCATCTGCACGTCTACAGTCTGTTCAACTGCACCTCTACAGTCTGTTCTAATGCCAGTTTACAGTCTGTACTACTGCTCTAATACAGTCTCTTCCACTGCACGTCTACAGTCTGTTTTACTGCACATCTACAGTCTGTTCGAATGTACATCTACTATCTGTTCTAATGCCAGTCTAGAGTCTGTACAACTGCTGCTCTGAAGTCTGTTTCACGGCAAGTCTACATTCTGTTCTTCTGCACATCTACAGTCTTTTCTAATGCTCATCTACAGTCTGTACTACTGCACCTCTAGAGTCTATTCTTCTGCACATTGTCAGTCTCTTCTACTGGACGTTTACAGTCTGTTCTAATGATCGTCTAGAGTCTCTTCTAAAGCCAATCTAGAGTCTGTACTACTGCTGCACTGAAGTCTGTACAACTGCACGTCTACAGTCTGTTCAACTGCACCTCTACAGTCACTTCTATTGTACGTCAACAGTCTGTTCTAATGCACATCTACAGTCTGTTCTAATGCAAGTCTACAGTCTGTACTACTGCTTGTCTACAGTCTGTACTACTGCTCCTCTACAGTCTGTTCTAAAGCATGTCTACAATCTATTCTAATACTCATATACAGTTTCTTCTAATACTCGTATACAGTCTTTACTAATGCACTTCTAAAGTCTATTCTTCTGAAGCATTGTTAGTCTGTTCTACTGCAAGTCTACAGTTCGTTCTAATATTTGTCTACAGTCCATTCTACTGCACCTCTACAGTCTGTTCTAATGCACATCTATAGTCTGTCGAAAAGCTTGTGCACAGTCTGTTCTAATGCAGTCTGTACTACCGCACATCTATAGTCTGTTCTATTGCTCGAATACAGTCTGTTCTAATGCCGAATAACAGTCTTTACTACTCCACCTCTACAGTTTGTTCTACTGCTCCTCTACAGTCTGTTCTACTGCACGTCTACAGTCTGTTCTAATGCCAATCTAGAGTCTGTACTACTGCTGCTCTGCAGTCTGTTTTACTGCAAGTCTACATTCTGTTCTGATAAACGTCTACAGTCTGTTTTACTACACATCTACAGTCTCTACTACTGCACTTCTAAAGTCTGTTCTAATGCACATCTACAGTCTGTTCTACTGCACATCTATAGTCTGTACTACTGCACTTCTACAGTGTTTTAAAATGCTCGTCTACAATCTAAACTACTGCACCTCTACAGTCTGTTCCAATGCACATCTACAGTCTGTTCTAATGCAAGTCTATAGTCTATACTACTGCTCATCTACGATCTGTGCTAGTGCAGGTCAACAGTCTGTTCTAATGCACATCTACTGTATGTTCTAATGCAAGTCTACAGTGTGTACTACTGCACAGCTACAGTCTGTTCTACTGACGTCTACAGTCTGTTCTATTGCACATTTACAGTATGGTCAACTGCACGTCTACAGTCTGTTTAACTGCACCTCAATAGTCTGTTCTAATGCCAGTTTACAGTCTGTACCTCTGCTCTACTGCAGTCTGTTCTACTGCACATCTACAGTCTGTTTTACAGCACATATACAGTCTGTTCTAATGCACATCTACAATCTGTTCTAATGCAAGTCTACAGTCTGTACTACTGCTTATCTACAGTTTGTTCTACTGCACGTCTACAGTCTGTACTACTGCTCTTCTACAGTCTTTTTTACTGCACGTCTACAGTCTGTTCTACTGCATGTCTACAGTCTGTTCTAATGCCAGTTTACAGTCTGTACTACTGCTCTACTGCAGTCTATTCTTCTGAACGTCTACAGTCTGTTTTACTGCACCTCTACAATCTGTTCTAATTGTCAGTCTGTTCTACTGGACGTTTACAGTATGTTCTAAAACCAATCTAGAGTCTGTACTACAGCTGCTCTGAAGTCTTTTCAACTGCATGTCTACAGTCTGTTCAACTGCATCTCTACAGTCTGTTCTATTGTACGTCTACAGTCTGTTCTACTGCACGACTATAGTCTGTTTTAAAAAACGTCTACAGTCTTTTCTAATGCACATTTACAGTCTGTTCTACTGGACGTCTACAGTCTGTTCTAATAATTGTCTATAGTCTGTACTACTGCACATCTACGGTCTGTTCTAGTGCAGGTCTATAGTCTATTATAATAAATGTCTACAGTCTGTTCTACTGCACATCTACAGTCTATACTACTGCACTTCTACAGTCTTTTCTAATGCTTTTCTACAATCTGTATTACTGCACCTCTACAGTCTGTTCTAAAGCATGTCTACAGTGTTTTCTAATACTCATATACAGTCTGTTCTAATGCTCATCTACAGTCTGAACTACTGCACCTCTACAATCCGTTCTAAAGCATGCCTTGAGTGTTTTCTAATACTCATATACAGTCTGTTCTAATGCTCGTCTACAGTCTGTACTACTGCTCATATACATTCTGTTCTACTGCACGTCTACAGTCTGTTCTGATAAACGTCTACAGTCTGTTTTACTACACATCTAGAAGTCTCTACTACTGCACTTCTAAAGTCTGTTTTAATGCACATCTACAGTCTATAGTCTATAGTCTGTACTACTGCTCATCTACGGTCTGTTCTAGTGCAGGTCTGCAGTCTGTTCTAATTAACGTCTACAGACTGTTCTACTGCACATCTACAGTCTGTTCTAATGCACATCTACAGTCTTTTCTACTGCACGTCTACAGTCTGTTCTAATGCACATCTTGAGTCTGTTCTAATGCACGTCTAAAGTCTTTACTACTGCTCATCTACAGCCTGTTCTACTGCACGCGTCTACAGTCTTTTCTGATAAACGTCTACAGTCTGTTTTACTACACATCTACAGTCTTTTCTAATGCAAGTCTACAGTCTGTTCTACTGCACTTCTAAAGTCTGTTCTAATGCACATCTACAGTCTGTTCTAATGCAAGTCTATAGTCTGTACTACTGCTCATCTATGGTCTGTTCTAGTGCAGGTCTACAGTCTGTTCTAATAAACGTCTACAGTCTTTTCTACTGCATCATCTACAGTCTGTTCTAATGCAAGTCTACAGTCTGTACTACTGCTCATTTACAGTCAGTTCTACTGCACGTCTACAGTCTGTTATGATAAACGTCTACAGTCTGTTCTACTACACATCTAAAGTCTCTACTACTGCACTTCTAAAGTCTGTTCTAATGCACATCTACACTCTGTATTACTGCACCTCTACAGTCTGTTCTAATGCTCGTCTACATTCTGAACTACTGCACCTCTACAATCTGTTCTAAAGCATGTCTAGAGTGTTTTCTAACACTCATATAGAGTCTGTTCTAATGCTTCTCTCCAGTCTGAACTACTGCAACTCTACAGTCTATTCTTCTGCACATTGTCAGTCAGTTCTACTGGACGTTTACAGTCTGTTCTAATGCTCGTCTACAGTCAGTTCAAAAGCCAATCTAGAGTCTGTACTACTGCTGCTCTGATGTCTGTTTTACTGCACGTCTACAGCCTGTTCTGATGAACGTCTACAGTCTGTTCTACTAAACATCTACAGTCTCTACTACTGCACTTCTAAAGTCTGTTCTAATGCACATCTACAGTCTTTTCTAATGCATGTCTATAGTCTGTACTACTGCTCATCTACTGTCTGTTCTAGTGCAGGTCTACAGTCTGTACTACTAAACATCTACAGTTTGTTCTACTGCACATCTACAGTCTGAAGTACTGCACTTCTACAGTCTTTTCTAATGCTCGTCTACAGTCTGTATTACTGCACCTCTACAATCTGTTCTAAAGCATGTCTAGAGTGTTTTCTTTTACTCATATAGAGTCTGTTCTAATGCTCGTCTACAGTCAGAACTACTGCACCTTTACAGTCTGTTCTAAAGCATGTCTAGAGTGTTTTCTATTACTCATATAGAGTCTGTTCTAATGCTCGTCTACAGTGTGAACTACTGCACCTCTAAAGTCTGTTCTAAAGCATGTCTAGAGTGTTTTCTAATACTCATATACAGTCTGTTCTACTGCACGTCTACAGTCTGTTTTAAAAAACGTCTACAGTCTGTTTTACTACACATCTACAGTCTCTACTACTGCACTTTTAAAGTCTATTTTTCTGCACATCGTCAGTCTCTTCTACTGCACATCTACAGTCTGTTCTAATGGACATCTACAGTCTGTTCTGATGAACGTCTATAGTCTGTTCTAATGCTCGTCCACAGTCTGTTCTAATGCAGGTCTTTAGTCTGTACTACTGCACATCTACAGTCTGTTCTACTGGACGTCTACAGTCTGTTCTAATGTTCGTCTACAGTCTGTTCTATTGTACGTCTACAGTCTGTTCTATTGCACATTTACAGTCTGTTTTACTGCACGTCTACAGTCTGTTCTGAAAAACGTCTACAGTCTGTTCTACTGCACGTCTACAGTCTGTTCTAATTCCAGTGTACAGTCTGTACTACTGCTCTACTGCAGTCTATTCTTCTGAACGTCTACAGTCTGTTTTACTGCACCTCTACAATCTGTTCTAATTGTCAGTCTGTTCTACTGGACGTTTACAGTATGTTCTAAAACCAATCTAGAGTCTGTACTACAGCTGCTCTGAAGTCTTTTCAACTGCATGTCTACAGTCTGTTCAACTGCATCTCTACAGTCTGTTCTATTGTACGTCTACAGTCTGTTCTACTGCACGACTATAGTCTGTTTTAAAAAACGTCTACAGTCTTTTCTAATGCACATTTACAGTCTGTTCTACTGGAAGTCTACAGTCTGTTCTAATAATTGTCTATAGTCTGTACTACTGCACATCTACGGTCTGTTCTAGTGCAGGTCTATAGTCTATTCTAATAAATGTCTACAGTCTGTTCTACTGCACATCTACAGTCTATACTACTGCACTTCTACAGTCTTTTCTAATGCTTTTCTACAATCTGTATTACTGCACCTCTACAGTCTGTTCTAAAGCATGTCTACAGTGTTTTCTAATACTCATATACAGTCTGTTCTAATGCTCATCTACAGTCTGAACTACTGCACCTCTACAATCTGTTCTAAAGCATGCCTTGAGTGTTTTCTAATACTCATATACAGTCTGTTCTAATGCTCGTCTACAGTCTGTACTACTGCATCTCTACAGTCTATTTTTCTGCACATTGTTAGTCTGTTCTACTGGACGTTTACAGTCTGTTCTAATGCTTGTCTACAGTCAGTTCTAAAGCCAATCTAGAGTGTGTACTACTGCTGCTCTGAAGTCTGTTCAACTGCACGTCTACAGTCTGTTTTACTGCACATCTACAGTCTGTTCTAATGTACATCTACTGTCTGTTCTAATGCAAGTCTACAGTCTGTACTACTGCTCATCTACAGTCTCTTCTACTGCACGTCCACAGTCTGTTCTAATAAACGTCTACAGTTTGTTCTACTGCACATCTACAATTTGTACTACTGCACTTCTACAGTCTCTTCTACTGCACGTCCACAGTCTGTTCTAATAAACGTCTACAGTCTGTTCTACTGCACATCTACAATTTGTACTATTGCACTTCTACAGTCTGTTCTAATGCTTGTCTAGAGTATTATCTAATACTTGTATATAGTCTGTTCTAATGCTCGTCTACAATCTGAACTACTGCACCTCTACAGTCTATTTTAAAGAATCTACAGTGTTTTCTAATACTCATATACAATCTGTTCTAATGCAAGTCTATAGTCTGTACTACTGCTTATCTACGGTCTGTTTAAGTGCAGGTCTACAGTCTGTTCTAATAAACATCTACAGTCTGTTCTACTGCACATCTACAGTCTGTTCTAATGCACATCTACAGTCTCTACTACTGCACTTCTACAGTCTTTTCTAATGCTCGTCTACAGTCTGAACTACTGCACCTCTACAATCTGTTCTAAAGCATGTCTAGAGTGTTTTCTAACACTCATATAGAGTCTGTTCTAATGCTTCTCTCCAGTCTGAACTACTGCAACTCTACAGTCTATTCTTCTGCACATTGTCAGTCAGTTCTACTGGACGTTTACAGTCTGTTCTAATGCTCGTCTACAGTCAGTTCAAAAGCCAATCTAGAGTCTGTACTACTGCTGCTCTGATGTCTGTTTTACTGCACGTCTACAGCCTGTTCTGATGAACGTCTACAGTCTGTTCTACTAAACATCTACAGTCTCTACTACTGCACTTCTAAAGTCTGTTCTAATGCACATCTACAGTCTTTTCTAATGCATGTCTATAGTCTGTACTACTGCTCATCTACTGTCTGTTCTAGTGCAGGTCTACAGTCTGTACTACTAAACATCTACAGTTTGTTCTACTGCACATCTACAGTCTGAAGTACTGCACTTCTACAGTCTTTTCTAATGCTCGTCTACAGTCTGTATTACTGCACCTCTACAATCTGTTCTAAAGCATGTCTAGAGTGTTTTCTATTACTCATATAGAGTCTGTTCTAATGCTCGTCTACAGTCAGAACTACTGCACCTTTACAGTCTGTTCTAAAGCATGTCTAGAGTGTTTTCTATTACTCATATAGAGTCTGTTCTAATGCTCGTCTACAGTGTGAACTACTGCACCTCTAAAGTCTGTTCTAAAGCATGTCTAGAGTGTTTTCTAATACTCATATACAGTCTGTTCTACTGCACGTCTACAGTCTGTTTTAAAAAACGTCTACAGTCTGTTTTACTACACATCTACAGTCTCTACTACTGCACTTTTAAAGTCTATTTTTCTGCACATCGTCAGTCTCTTCTACTGCACATCTACAGTCTGTTCTAATGGACATCTACAGTCTGTTCTGATGAACGTCTATAGTCTGTTCTAATGCTCGTCCACAGTCTGTTCTAATGCAGGTCTTTAGTCTGTACTACTGCACATCTACAGTCTGTTCTACTGGACGTCTACAGTCTGTTCTAATGTTCGTCTACAGTCTGTTCTATTGTACGTCTACAGTCTGTTCTATTGCACATTTACAGTCTGTTTTACTGCACGTCTACAGTCTGTTCTGAAAAACGTCTACAGTCTGTTCTACTGCACGTCTACAGTCTGTTCTAATTCCAGTGTACAGTCTGTACTACTGCTCTACTGCAGTCTATTCTTCTGAACGTCTACAGTCTGTTTTACTGCACCTCTACAATCTGTTCTAATTGTCAGTCTGTTCTACTGGACGTTTACAGTATGTTCTAAAACCAATCTAGAGTCTGTACTACAGCTGCTCTGAAGTCTTTTCAACTGCATGTCTACAGTCTGTTCAACTGCATCTCTACAGTCTGTTCTAATGCTCGTCTACAGTCTGTTCTACTGCACGACTATAGTCTGTTTTAAAAAACGTCTACAGTCTTTTCTAATGCACATTTACAGTCTGTTCTACTGGACGTCTACAGTCTGTTCTAATAATTGTCTATAGTCTGTACTACTGCACATCTACGGTCTGTTCTAGTGCAGGTCTATAGTCTATTCTAATAAATGTCTACAGTCTGTTCTACTGCACATCTACAGTCTATACTACTGCACTTCTACAGTCTTTTCTAATGCTTTTCTACAATCTGTATTACTGCACCTCTACAGTCTGTTCTAAAGCATGTCTACAGTGTTTTCTAATACTCATATACAGTCTGTTCTAATGCTCATCTACAGTCTGAACTACTGCACCTCTACAATCTGTTCTAAAGCATGCCTTGAGTGTTTTCTAATACTCATATACAGTCTGTTCTAATGCTCGTCTACAGTCTGTACTACTGCATCTCTACAGTCTATTTTTCTGCACATTGTTAGTCTGTTCTACTGACGTCTACAGTCTGTTCTAATGCTTGTCTACAGTCAGTTCTAAAGCCAATCTAGAGTGTGTACTACTGCTGCTCTGAAGTCTGTTCAACTGCACGTCTACAGTCTGTTTTACTGCACATCTACAGTCTGTTCTAATGTACATCTACTGTCTGTTCTAATGCAAGTCTACAGTCTGTACTACTGCTCATCTACAGTCTCTTCTACTGCACGTCCACAGTCTGTTCTAATAAACGTCTACAGTTTGTTCTACTGCACATCTACAATTTGTACTACTGCACTTCTACAGTCTCTTCTACTGCACGTCCACAGTCTGTTCTAATAAACGTCTACAGTCTGTTCTACTGCACATCTACAATTTGTACTATTGCACTTCTACAGTCTGTTCTAATGCTTGTCTAGAGTATTATCTAATACTTGTATATTGTCTGTTCTAATGCTCGTCTACAATCTGAACTACTGCACCTCTACAGTCTATTTTAAAGAATCTACAGTGTTTTCTAATACTCATATACAATCTGTTCTAATGCAAGTCTATAGTCTGTACTACTGCTTATCTACGGTCTGTTTAAGTGCAGGTCTACAGTCTGTTCTAATAAACATCTACAGTCTGTTCTACTGCACATCTACAGTCTGTTCTAATGCACATCTACAGTCTCTACTACTGCACTTCTACAGTCTTTTCTAATGCTCGTCTACAGTCTGAACTACTGCACCTCTACAATCTGTTCTAAAGCATGTCTAGAGTGTTTTCTAATACTCATATAGAGTCTGTTCTAATGCTCGTCTACAGTCTGAACTACTGCACCTCTACACTCTGTTCTAAAGCATATCTACGTGTTTTCTAATACTCATATACATTCTGTTTTAATGCTCATCTCCAGTCTGTACTACTGCACCTCTAGAGTCTTTTCTTCTGCACATTGTCAGTCTGTTCTACAGGTCGTTTACAGTCTGTTCTAATGCTCGTCTACAGTCTGTTCTAAAGCCAATCTAGAGTCTGTTCTACTTCTGCTCTGAAGTCTGTACAACTGCACGTCTACAGTCTGTTCAACTGCACCTCTACAGTCTTTTCTATTGTACGTCTACAGTCTGGTCTAATGCACATCTACAATCTGTTCTAATGGAATTCTCCAGTCTGTACTACTGCTCGTCTACAGTTTGTTCTACTGGACTTCTACAGTCGGTTCTAATGCTCATCTACAGTCTGTATTACTGCACCTCTAAAGTCTGTTCTAAAGCATGTCTAGAGTGTTTTCTATTACTAATATACAGTCTGTTTTAATGCTCGTCTACAGTCTATACAATGGCACCTCTACTGTCAGTTCTAAAGCATGTCTAGAGTGTTTTCTAATACTAATATAGAGTCTGTTCTAATGCTCATCTACAGTCTGTACTACTGCACCTCTAGAGTCTGTTCTTCTGCACATTGTCAGTCTCTTCTCCTGGACGTTTACAGTCTGTTCTAATGATCGTCTACAGTCTGTTCTAAAGCCAATCTAGAGTCTGTACTACTGCTGCACTGAAGTCTGTACAACTGCACGTCTACATACTGTTCAACTGCACCTCTACAGTTTGTTCTAAACCAAGTCTACAGTCTTGTCTACAGTCTGTACTACTGCTTCTCTACAGTCTGTTCTAAAGCATGTCTACAATGTATTCTAATACTCATATACAGTCTCTTCTAATACTCGTCTACAGTCTTTACTAATGCACTTCTAAAGTCTATTCTTCTGAAGCATTGTCAGTCCATTCTACTACACGTCTACAGTCTTTTCTAATAATTGTCGACATTCTGTACTACTGCACCTCTACAGTCTGTTCTAATGCATGTCTATAGTCTGTTCAAATGCTCGTGTACAGTGTGTTCTAATGCCCAATAACAGTCTTTACTACTCCAGCTCTACAGTCTGTTTTACTGCATATCTACAGTCTGTTCTAATGCACAGCTACAGTCTGCTCAACTGCATGTCTACAGTATGTACTACTGCACCTCTACAATCTGTTCTAAAGCATGTCTACAGTCTTTTCTAATACTCATGTACAGTCTGTTCTAATGCTCGTGTAAAGTCTCAACTACTGCAACTATACAGTGTTTTCTTTTGGACATCGTCAGTCTGTTCTACTGCACATCTACAGTCTGTTCTAATGGACATCTACAGTCTGTTCTAATGCACGTCTATAGTCTGTTCTAATGCTCGTCCAACGTCTGTTCTAATGCAGGTCTTTAGTCTGTACTACTGCACATCTACAGTCTGTTCTAATGCTCGTCTACAGTCTGTTCTATTGTACGTCTACAGTCTGTTTTAATGTACACTTACAGTCTGTTCAACTCCACGTCTACAGTCTGTTCAACTGCACCTCAACAGTCTTTTCTAATGCCAGTTTACAGTCCGTACCTTTGCTCTACTGCAGTCTCTTCTACTGCACATCTACAGTCTGTTTTACTGCACATCTACAGTCTGTTCTAATGTAAGTCTACAGTCTGTACTACTGCTCAACCACAGTCTGTTCTACTGCACGTATACAGTCATTTCTGATAAACGTCTACTGTCTGTTCTACTTACACATCTACAGTCTCTACTACTGCACCTCTACAGTCTTTTTTATTGCACAGCTACCGTCTGTTCAACTGCACGTCTACAGTCTGTTCAACTGCACCTCAACAGTCTGTTCTAATGCCAGTTTACAGTCTGTACCTCTGCTCTACTGCAGTCTGTTCTACTGCACATCTACAGTCCGTTTTTACTGCACATCTACAGTCTGTTTAAATGCAAGTCTACAGTCTGTACTATTGCTCAACTACAGTCTGTTCTACTGCACGTATACAGTCATTTCTGATAAACGTCTACTGTCTGTTCTACTTACACATCTACAGTCTCTACTACTGCACCTCTACAGTCTTTTTTATTGCACATCTACCGTCTGTTCAACTGCACGTCTACAGTCTGTTCAACTGCACCTCAACAGTCTGTTCTAATGCCAGTTTACAGTCTGTACCTCTGCTCTACTGCAGTCTGTTCTACTGCACATCTACAGTCTGTTTAAATGCAAGTCTACAGTCTGTACTATTGCTCAACTACAGTCTGTTCTACTGCACGTCTACAGTCTGTTCAGATAAACGTCTACAGTCTGTTCTACTACACATCTACAGTCTCTACTACTGCACTTCTAAAGTTTGTTCTAATGCACATCTACAGTCTGTTCTAATGCAAGTCTATAGTCTGTACTACTGCTCATCTACGGTCTGTTCTAGTGCAGGGCTACAGTCTGTTCTAATAAACGTCTACAGTCTATAGTCTGTTCTAATGCAGGTCTTTAGTCTGTACTACTGCACATCTACAGTCTGTTCTACTGGACATCTACAGTCTGTTCTACTGCACGTCTACAGTCTGTTCTAATAATTGTCTAAATTCTGTACTACTGCTTCTTACAGTCTTTTCTACTGCACATCTACAGTCTCTTCTAATGTAGGTCCACAGTCTTTACTACTCCACCTCTACAGTCTGTTCTACTGCACGTCTTCAGTCTGTTCTACTGCACGTCTTCAGTCTGCTCTATTGCAAGTCTACAGTCTGTTTTACTGCACATCTACAGTCTGTTCTAATGCACATCTACAGTCTGTTCAACTGCACCTCTACAGTCTTTTCAACTGCACCTCAAGAGTCTGTTCTAATGCCAGTTTACAGTCTGTACTACTGCTTTACTGCAGTCTGTTCTACTGCACGTCTACAGACTGTTTTATTGCACATCTACAGTCTTTTCTAATGCACATCTACAGTCCGTTCTAATGCAAGTCTACAGTCTGTACTACTTGTGGCAGCACCAGTCTTCCACGTACCATTGTTCATGTGTGTCCATTTTGCTTCTCTTCTTTGTCAAATCATACCGTCTCCATCGTCTGCTCCTTTAATTAAAGGAGCAGACGATGGAGACGGTGTCAAATGTTAAGAGAATTTTAGTTACAGATTAAATGAGCAGACGACAGAGACTGTATATGATTTGAAATAATTTGGTCAAGTTTTATTCCTTGCACGGAAAAAGCAATTACATGTCAGACACTTCACAGATTGATGGTAATTGCTTAACTAGGTAAGCCATACATGGGTCTTTTATATCCAGCATGACATACAGTGTATAGGCAGAGATGCCTGATAAAGTGGATGATACCTGTCATGTCATGTACAGAAAGATATTAGAAGAACAGAGTGACAAGAAGTTGCAGTGCCAACAAAAGATAATAGTCCTGGGAATACTAAGGTATTACAATTACTTAACAAATGTTAAGAGAATTTTAGTTACAGATTAAATGAGCAGACGACAGAGACTGTATATGATTTGAAATGATTTGGTCAGGTTTTATTCCTTTTCAACACCTTGATGAACACCCAGTCCCCTGGTTCCACAAGTTGAGTTCCAGCTTCGACTTGTCCTGTAGGAGTAGAAACTGTAGACATAGTTTTTTTGCATTTCAACATTTTAGCCATGTAGTCTGAAATGTGTTCAATATCTTCTGTGTCATCTCCTTTCAACTGTATAGTCGGAACTTGGTAAGGTCTGCCATACAATATTTCATATGGTGAGAGGCCTTTGAGGCTTGGCTGTATGTGTAAGCTCAACATTACCAGTGAGAGACAGTCCACCCAAGTCTTTCCTGTCTCCTCCATTGCTTTTCTGAGTTTTGCTTTAATCGTCCCATTCAGCCGTTCAATCCTTCCAGCTGACTCAGGGTGGTAGCTGGTGAAATATTTAATTTGTATGGAAAAAATCCGTGATAGTTTAGATATCACTGTGTTCCTGAAATGGGAACCATTGTCACAATAAATCCGTGTTGGAAATCCGAACCTGGGTGCAATCACCGTGGCCAGAGCCTTTGCCACTGTCAGTGCATCGCTAGTTGTTGTTGGTACCACTTCTGCCCAACCAGAGAACAAATCAATAATGGTTAAACAGTATCTTTTGCCTAGACATTTGTTTAGTTCAATAAAGTCCATAGATATGTATTCAAAAGGGTAACTGGGCTCCGGAATGCGTACTGGTAATGGCCTGAGCCTGCCTTGTGTATTATGTTTTCAACAAATCAAGCATGTTGCACAAAAGTTTTTTGAATAATTTTGGAATCCATATGCTGCAAAGTGCTTCTGTATTAATGCTATCATTCCACCTGCTGAGACATGCGTCAGCCCAGGGCTCAAAACAGCAGCATATCTGAAAAGCGCCTTGGGTAGTATCGGTCTGTTCTCAGTATCCACCCAAACAGATGAGCTGTTTAGCGTAGCATTTTTGTTCAACCAGAGATGTTTTTCAGAGTCTGAAACATTGGACTGCATGACTTTTAAAGAGTCCTGATCTAGTGGCTTACCAGCTGCTCGCTTAGCTTCCACGTCTGCTTTGTGGTTGCCAAGGGAGACAAAGTCTGTTTTAGATGTATGTGCTGTGCATTTACAAACCGCTACTTCTAAAGGAAGTTGGATGGCTTCCAATAGTTGTAAAATCAAATCTTTGTGTGTAATTGGCTTGCCCGTGGAAGTGATCATCCCTCTGTTTTTCCACTGTTGAGCAAACACATGTAAAGTTGAAAAGGCATATTGACTGTCAGTGTATACAGTGATTTTTTTATCCTTTCCCAGTTTACATGCTTCGGTTAAAGCAATTAATTCAGCTGCATGTGCTGAGTAGTGTACAGGTAATGAACCTGATTTAAGCACTTGGTAATTTCTCACAACTGCATATCCTGAAGCATTAGTCCCGTCCAGTTGTTTTTTACATGAGCCGTCTACAAACATTACAATGTCCGCTGAAGCTAAAGGCATGTCATACAACTTAAGTGCCTGGCTGGAGACATAAACGATAATTTATTCTGAAGCAATAGCACTGCAACTGCATGTGATTAAGTGTTACTGGATGGAACAGAACCAGTGTAGCTGAGCTTTGAACAGCTAATGCTGCGGCCTGGACAGCTTGCACACACGGGGGCATGGCACGTGAAATGGGGTCTAAACGTGATGAGAAGTACCCCACTGGCCGTAGTTTCCCTCCAAATGGCTGGGTGAGAACACTGGTCATGAAACCATTCCTTGAGTCACTGGTCTGAATGAATTCTTTTGAGTAGTCTGGGAGAGCCAGCACTGCTGCTCCCACTAATATTTGTTTTATATTAGTAAAAGCTGCTTCTCCCTCTGTAGTCCACTGAATGACATCTTGTGCTGCCATTGGGACATCATAGATTAAACTTTGTAGTGGTTCTGTTGTTTCTGCATAATTAGGTATCCATTGTCTGCAGAAATTAGTCATGCCTAAAAATGACATCATCTGTTTCTTCCTTAAAGGTCTGGGTGCCTTCAAAATAGCAGCCTTCCTATTTTCATCTAATTGTTTACCATTGTGTGTGAGCTGGTAACCTAGATATTTGACTTGTGTTTTCCACAGCTGCAGTTTGTTTTTACTCACTTTACAACCTTGCTCAGAAAGGAATGTGAGCAGAGCCAGAGTGTCAGCTTTACACTGCTCCTCTGTTTCAGAGGCCACTAACATGTCATCCACATACACAAATAACTGGCTGCCCTGTGGATGGTCAAATTTGGACAAATTAGCAGTTATTGATTGATAGAATAACGTGGGCGATTCGCAGTACCCCTGGGATGCACGTGTGAACGTTAGTTTATGTTTTTTGTACTAGAAAGCAAACCAGAATTGTGAATCTGGATGCACTGGAATGGAAAAAATGGATTTGCTAGGTCAATGACTGTAAAAACGTTTGCTTTGGGATTTAAGTCGTTTAGCAATGTGTGTGGATTTGGCACCAAAGGTGATCTGGGAATTACAGCGTTGTTCACGGCTTGTAAGTCCTGTGTCATTCTCCATCCTGTTGATGGTTCAGCTTTTTTAACAGGAAACAAAGGTGAATTACATGGAGAGTCTGGACACTCTCTGATCACCCCTGACTTCTTTAGTGCTTCCACTAAATGTGCAATACCGTCTTCGGCTTCCTTCCTTAACGGGATATTGTCTTTGAAATGGTCGAAAAGACCCTTTAGGAGTAATTTTGTATGGTTCTACTCCTTTCATTAACCCTACATCAGCCGGGCCTTTAGACCACAATCCCTCAGGGATGTCTGCTAAGGCCTGCTCCTCCTTGTGTGTCAGTAAAAATCATTCTGACACCTCTGTCTCCATACCAAAATGCACACTGTCCTCCAATGTTGGTTTTGCCGTTAGTCTTACTGCCTTCATACCGTAAGTTGTTGGGACCACTCCGATATTAAGGTCTGCTAAAAAGTCTCTCCCTAATAGATTTATTGGGCATAATTGAGAAATAGCAAATGCGGCTTTTGTTTCGAAACTAGTTTGTGGATCCTTTACGTTTAACGCGTGTGTAAGTGTGTAAGTACATTATACAGATGAGTAGTAAATTTTCTTTCTGCACAGTCATTTCGAATAATTGATCTACACGCTCCCGTGTCACAAAGAAATTTAATCTAATAGCCGTTTATCACAAGATTTATCATAGGTTTTTGTTCATAAGTTAATAACACCTCAGTGTTGTGTAGGGACAGAATTTCCCCCTGAACCTCTTTGTTGTCTGTTTTCTCATTAGTGCTACTGTGTGTGTGTGTGTCATGTGGTGTATCTGAAGGTGTATGTCCGTGTGTATGCACCTGACCTTCAGTACCAATGGTTAGTCAAGAATAATTTCCCTGACGCCTGGGTCCTGGTGGGGCACTGTCTCTCCCTCCTCGTCCTGGTCCGTGTCTGTTTTCTCGGCCTCTGCCTCTATCTCTGCAGTTCTTGGCCCAATGACCTTTCCGACCGCAGATAAAGCACTAGGGATGAGCGAGTACAGCATTATCTGTATCTGTATCTGTATCTGTATCTGTTAACCATATGAATTATCTGTATCTGTAGCTGTACTCGGATTGGGCGTGACCTAACCCGGAAGTGGGCGGTATTTATACCGGAAGGATTCGGGTTGACTTGAAATGGGCAGGGCTTTAACTGGTATGTTATTTTTAATCATGCAATTAATATGAGTTCATCAGAAATTGTTATATTTATTACTGATTAGAAAACTATTTACATGACAGCATCAGCATTGAGTTTCCGATCAATGGTTTTGATCACAATAACAAACGAACTATATACAGTTTGAACTATGTATGAACAAATTTTGATGAATACAACAATGAATACAACACATGCGTTTGCAATTATGAAGAAAAATGTAACGAACAAGAGTTTTCAAGAGCTTTCTTTTTTAACTTTTAATTTTTTTATTATCAGTGTGAATTTTTCTTTTTATTATTTCCTGTGTGTGTGTGTGTGTGTGTGTGTGTGTGTGTGTGTGTGTGTGTGTGTGTGTGTGTGTGTGTGTGTGTGTGTGTGTGGAGCTAATTTATTTGTAATAATATAGTTTTATACCACCAATTCCTTTATTTTTTATGAAATACAGCAAGAAAGTGTCAGACACTCAGCATTCAAAGCAACAGTTACTGGTAACAAGTTACTATCTCAAGTCAGTTAGTTATATTTAATTAACCATTTAGCTATCAATATAACCCAGTTCAGTTCAGTTCAGCAACACTCAATTTCAAAAATGATTAGCAAAAGCTACAAACAAATTATTGAAACACAGTAAAGAAAAATACCTGTCTCTAAGACAAGGTAGCCAAATTAAAGGCAGTATCTTAACAATCATAATAAAGTTCTCATCAAATCAATCTGTTACTTTTAAAGTGCTTAAATAAATTAAAATATCCAGAAACGCTCATTTCTTCAATGAGGTTCCACTCGTGGTTCACTACGCCGCCAATTAACCTCAATAAAACAAACCAATTTGCTACTATTACCCAAAAAGGTACTAAGGTAGAAGTAAAATAAAACTCACCGCTGAGTCAAATGTCAAGTATAAGAATTCACATTACTTTATGAAGTGTTTGTCCGCTTAGCAGACTGCAACCACAGCAGGAACAAGATGCTGGGAATATCCCTGCGCCGGAACTTATTATGTCCAGCGGAAAGCATTCGCGAATGAGAAGGAACTATTTTTCATGTGACATGGGTTACACGATCACAGATATTGACTCGTTTTACTCGTATAATACTCGTACTCGGCAAAAGTGCACTATCCGGCTCAACTCTATAAAGCCCTCATCCCGGTTCACACCACTCCACGTCCACCCCTTGGCGGCCCTCTCCTCCCTCCGCCGGCCCTGTCCACCATCAGTATTTCCTCAAAAAAACAAATCAGAGTCAGTGGTATTTACAACTACAAATGTTTCACTCACTCGTTTTTTCTTTTTACTGTTAGACTTTGCAATGTCCTCAGCATGCACAGCATACTCTTTTACCTGTGATAACGGGGCTGTGGCCCATCCAATTTGGTGTTTTTTAACAAAATGAGCAAGTTCAGGTTTCATACCTGAACTTGCTCATTTCAGGTTTCAAATTTTCCCATAGGAATTGCATTTTTGAGTTGATTTGCATAGGAGGATGTTTCTTGATTTTCTGGGGGAGTGATACCGCTGTGTGTGTCAAATATTTCTTTTAATCTGTCAAAATACACAAGTACTGACTCTTCGTCGCCTTGTTTAAAGTGGGCTATTTTAGAATAATCTGCCCGGCCTTGGTAGTGTTCCACTATTCTGGTCAACAATTGCTCCACACGAGTGACCCATAAACCTTGTCTATACAAAATTGGCTTTGCGTCAACCAGCGGGTCCCACGTGTCTTTCACTAAGCACCAGTCAGCTTTTATCAAAACTCTCAAAGCACGTTCTACTTCAAGAGTATTCAGATTGTAACTCTCACAGAGTCTATAGAACATTGTTTTAAACTCCCCCGTTTTAACTTTCGGGTGGCAAATATCTGATGTGGCTTCCTTGACGTCCAGCTCTGTCCATGGTCTGTAGACTCGGACTGTAGCTGGCTGTCCACTTTGTCCCGCTCTCGGGTTTGGCATTTCAATTAATGGATAAGCTTCGGTTTGCTCATAGTCTGTTTTTAATACACTAAATTTGTTAGTTGTAGCAGGGAAGAAGGACTTACCGCTGCAAGTTGTGTGTTGGTCCTCTCCGCTGAAGCTTCCTGCTCCCTGCTCCCTTCTCCCTGCTCCGCAGGAGAGGACTGTGTTGTGGGCGTTCCAGAGCAAGCGGGAGGAGGAGGAGGGGCTCGAAGCAGACACTGTGGCTCTGAATGTGGTACAGATGTCGGCTGTGTTAAGTTTATCTGCGGTGGGTTCTGGTCCTGGTTCGGATAGGGAGGAGGGGAAGTTGTGCAGGGACCCAGGTCCCTGCACAACTATAGCGATAGAAAGCATGTAGAGATGGATAATTTTAGATTAGTACAGGTTTGCTCACACCATCATTATTCAATTCTTTAATTTGTGCAACCCTTATCTTCAGTTTACTTTTATTCACATTGTCTGTCACAATATTTTTAATCAGCTCCTCGCATTCAGACACTATTAATTTACCAGTGAAACCATATTTCGATTGCCATTTACTCAGATGGATCAAATTATCTGGGTCCATCTGTAGCATCACTTTTGCATCGCCAGTTAAAGAATTTCCACAATCAGGCTTACTATTGTTAGCGCCCATTATTCAGACTGAATCAACCTCTTTTCTCAACAGTTCAATCAAAATTCACTGAAATGCAATCAATACACATTCGCATCCCTGTCACACTCTCACTTTTATCGTAACAATATTTTTAAAGGTTAGCTAACCAAACTTTATCAAAACAATTTTTTTATCAGAAACCAAACATTATAAAAACTTTAACTTTATTTTTACTTTCTCACTGCTCCACACACAGTGAACAATTCTATGCAGGCCTGCTTTTTACTAATTGTCACATGACTTCAGACCGGGTCTCGAGAGTCAGCTCGAGGTCTTCCATGCATCCAATGCACCATTAAACCATTAAACCAACATTACCAGTTTAGGCCAGACATTGAATGTGGCATATTAGGATAATATGCTATTCAACTAGAGCAAAATCTGCAAATTTTACCATAGATTAACATCAAAACATCTCGTTTAAATCTCACCATACACCTTCATAGGCAGGGTTTCTACAAAAACACATACTTTTCCTTGTCTCAGATGTTATCTCAGCTTCAGCGTTCTCCTACAGTAATAGTAACTACATGGAAATACTCCCACGATAGATGACATGTAATCACCAAACAATTTAAGCAGGAGCAACCCAAACACCGCTTCCAGAAATCTTTGTTTTGCAACCACGCAAAAATATTTAAACAGCTGTTTTACCTGACTTTAGTCCAATGATTTCCCACGGCCAGATCTCTCTCTCGTCTTTGCTCTCTATTCCCGTCACTGCTCTCCTCCGCGCCGAAGGAGTGGATGGTCTGGCCCTTACCACGTGAAGCAACAATAACAACATAGAATCGAGTCATTTTTCAGTGTGTGTTTGCTCAGGTGGGAAACTTAGGAAAAGTAGTTAAGTTCGTACCACTCATATCAACGTAAGTATTTTTTTTTAAATAAATCAAAATAATTTTCCCCACATTTGTCCCCAGCACAGTATGAGGGTTAATGGCTAGTGGCTATTTTAGCTATTATTACATTAGCTCACTACCAACTAACCAGATAGCAAAAAAAATTTAAAAAGCAGTTACTGGGCAGAATGGCTCTTTAAATGATGGACAAAATTGGAGGTTGTCGTCTGGCTGTCTAATTTTAATGTTGCATGTCTTGCAATGCGCTGTTCGCCTTTTGCCATCTTTGGAATAATTATTGAAGCCAAAAGCGATGACCCTCAGTACCCCTCTGGCAGACATGTTGATGTGAAATCATGTCATGAAACAATAGAAATAACTTAAAAGAAGAAAAGAGAGGTTAGAGAGGCTGTTACTAGCTGTTGTATTGTGTGGTCATTCAAAAAAAAAAAAAAAGCAAGTTTGAAAATAAAATGGGGGTTTAAGTGTATTTAATTTGCCTGACCTTTTTGCATTTAAGGTGACTCCATCTAATCAAATGATTTTTATAATGTTGATTACTTAAACTGTTTAAATTTATGTGAATTACAGTGTTAAAATCTGACTCACTTACATTTAAGTTGACTGTACATGAACAAAATATTTTTTCTACTGTCAGTTACTTAATATTGCACTACGGAAGATCCAAAGTTTTTGTACTAGTGTGCCACCTCTGGCGTTAGCGGTACTGCATCCAGTGTCATGCATGTTCACTAAGCACAAGCATGTACGAGCACAAACGAAGAAGAATCGGCTTCTCCACAAGTCATTGATGTTTACAGGCATAATGTTTGCATTTGTTTACAACCAGGAGCCTGGAGATAAGAAAAGTTACACTTCTGCAAGTTTATTGTTTCACAAACTTTTTATTGAGGGTAAACAATATTTTTACTCCTTAGACATGGGAGATAAAAACTTTAATGTTTGACAATGGCATATTTTTTAATCAAGCGAATTTGGTCTTATCTGATGAGAGTTTGTGGCTCCAAAGACAACCATAAATGACAGAGTTTTTCCATTGATGTCACATTTTATCACTGGTCATTTTTCACATTGTCATTGTCTGGAGCTGGTGGAGCTGGATTTGGAAATTCAATCATAGGAGCTTGAAACACAGCCCCATCAGGTGTCTTGCTTCTCATATGAGAAGGGGACAGAAAAGAGAAAGATTTGCCTGATGACATTTCAGCTGTGAAGGGGTTGTTAGAGTTTTTAGAACAGGTGGCGGAGTCATATAGAAGAGGTTTGGTGACAGTATTTGACAGTCCAATATTCATTAGGACATTTGTTTCAGCTTGGTCAGATCCGGATTCAGTTGAGCAACTGTTGCATGTGTCTGAGCCGCTTGTCCCTGCCTCTGGAGCCCTCTCTTTTGCTCGCTGTGGAGACATGAAGCAGCGAGAGCGGTGACGTAGGTCTGGTCATTGACCTCAATCATGAGTGCCGGACCAACATGCTAGGTCAGTCTCGAAAAAACAAGAGGACGTCGCATTAGTTATTGTGGGGAAGCACAACAAGAAGAAAAACATTCCCATCATACCCAATTTAATTCTCACCGTGGTAGACATGTTAAAATAATACATATTTATTTACAAATACATAACTGAGCTTAACTAAGTCAAAAGCACCAAAAATTAACGAAACTGAGGAACCCCCTAATGTACCAGAATACACTCTCCTTTCTCCGATTACTCCCAGTCAGCTTTTATAGCCTCCCAGCAGGCAAGGCCCTTCCCCCGGACAGGTATATCTGACCCTAAGGTAAGGCCAAGACTTTACCTGTTAGCAAAGGGTAAGTACTTGCTTCCTTCACAGATGATTCAAGTACCATATAATATAACAGTGTTCAACTAAGACTACAAACACAAAGAACTTAATCACAATACACAAATACATTAAACTCAAAGTAAAATCCCAAAATATTTCCCCTCCATATGGTCTGGCCCATGACCTACCCTGAGGTTATAAAAATGGACGACATAAGGACTACCTCCTTTTTGACCTGACCGTGTGGTGGACGTGTGATACTTAACTGGAGAACTAAATACGAACTATACAAAACAAACCCGGGATAGTTTAGTTTAGCTGTATTGTTGAGATGGCATTGATTGAAGATTGTGAGTGAAACATTTGTAGTTGTAAACACATGCATGAAATGAACACATACATAAACTTTTCCTTTTCTTTTTGTATTTTCTGCTTTAGCTGCTTTTTTCCACATCTTTAAATATTCATAATGTCTGTTAATCTCTTTTATTTGTTTCAGTATTACAGATTTTTTGGACATAAGTCTCTTTTCTGCGTAGTATTCTATTACGTAAAGCAGTCAAACTACTTTAACTCATTCGTCCATTAAAACCATTCAACTTCCATTCATCCATTTTATCACAACTCCCTGGCCAAGTCTATCATATACATCATACAGGTTTTTACATAAGTCTTTTGCAGGACTGTTTTTACTTGTATTGGATCTTATATTTCAGATTTATTAAATACTCGTCAGTATTAAATTTTCACAAACAGATTGTAAAGAAATTCCTTTCTTCTACTTTCATAAATTATTATTGAACGGCAATCCTACTCACTCAATCCAGACTCATATCAATAATAATAGACCATTCTGGTCAGGGTTTCTAATTCAGATACAAAATCTTTTAAAATTATTATGTGGCAATTTTGCAGTAATAATAATTTTAGAACCATCCGGTCTCGGTTTTCAGAAATTTTATTGTGGCAATCCTGCCTTAGACATGCTGACTATCAATAATATTGGGACAATCCAATCCAGACCTGAAACAAAAGAAAATCCTTTCTTTTAATTTCCCAAAACCTATTCAGAAAATATTATTACTCATTTTATGGCAATCCTGCCCTGATTCCACCCTGACTTATGGTAATAATAATAGACCAATCCTGGTCTAAGTTCTGTTACAGACAAAAATCACTTTTAGACACTGTAACAAAATGTTTTTTATTTTTTATTTTTTTCATTCATTTTCTACCGCTTTGTCCCGTTAGGGGTCGTGGGTGACTGGAGCCTATCCCAGCAGCTTTGGGCCTGAGGCGGGGTACACCCTGGACAGTGGCCAGTTAGTCGCAGGGCTGACATATAGAGACAAACATTGACAAACAACCATTCACTCTCACATTCATTCACTAGGGACACTTTAGAGTTGCCAATTAACCTATACATGCATGTCTTTGGACGGTGGGAGAAAGCCGGAGTACCCGGAGAGAACCCACGGTAACACGCGGAGGACATGCAGACTCGTCACAGAAAGACCGGAGTTGGCCGAGAGAATGTTTGAGCCAGCCGGGTTTTGAACTCACGACCTTCTTGCACCCATGTTTTTTTTTTATTATTATTTATTTAATAAATTTGTGATACTTTAACTGTTTGGGGGTTGTTTGAGTATGTCGGATCAAGAGATGACGACTGGAGGGTCGGCATCAGACAATCCTCCCGTCCAGAAAAAATTGTGGGGAAGAGGAGATCTTTAATGGTCTGATTGATCACACCTTTGTTCTTCAGCCAGGTAGTTGATCTTTGATCCTATTTCTGATACCAAGAATTGTCCCCCAGTTGGCGGGCTTTCACTAGTTTTCATATGGACTCCAATTGTGGTACCAAATATGCAAATTCTGCCCTATTCTTTATAATAGAGTCGCCTGACCATTTCATAAAAAATCTTTTTGGTTTGTTTCACATTAGAACAATTATATTTGGTGCAGGTAATGTTGATATGTGTGACTGTAATTTAAATTGTTTTTGAGCTTCAACAGACTTCATCTAAAGGGATATTAATCCAAATATTGTTGTTTTGTTTTTTTAGGCGGACATGTTTTTGGGGTTATTTTGCTGTTTTCCGTCTTGATTTATTCTGAAACTGTACCATTGCTCACAAGTGCCCCCTTCATTTTGACACCAGAATTATTGAAATATACCTTTGGAGAGATATAGTCAATTTCAAGCAGACACAAAAAAACAGGCTCGGGCTTAAAGGGTTAAAACACAATTTAAAAACAAAAACAGACAAAACATAGAGCACTAAAAAGCCAGGGCATCCGACAGCAATGCTATGTTGGTTACATTCATATTTACTCTTGGGAATCCCCCTGGAGACTTTAGACAATTTCCCCAAATTCTGCTCAACAGCCGAGGGAGAACTTTGACCCTTCTTTGTCTGCAGAACCATAAATTTAACATTAGTTGACAGCAACAACAAGAGCATAATTTTTCAGACTACAAAAATATAAATTATAAAAATAAATGACATACAAATCTTGGCCTATATGGTTGACATTCAGGCCGGTGGTTATGATGAGTAAAGTCCAGTGTAGCCAGAAGGGTCCAGCTTCATAAACCAGGGGTTAGAAGGAAAAATGCACACTTGAGTACATTGTTTTTGTTACCGGCGCCAGCCCTAGGGGAAGCTGGGCGGTAGCAAGTGGCACACAGCTAAGGTTAGCATGTGTAGCCTAAAAAGGTGTGATGTGGCTGTGGAAAGACGAGGAGAAGACGTGTTAATCTCACCACAACTTGTTTAATTCTGAAACAATCATTCTTTTACTTACAATTACTTCATTCTCACAAATATCAACTAATTAAATAAAAGGACAATACATGAAAAAATAATCTATTTGAAAAGACGGTAACACATCCAAATTGACTAAATATAAACCACAAAATGAACCATAAAGTGCAAAATAAATACATATAACTGGATTACAGTAACCAACATCAACATACACACTCACTCTTGACCACATTCAATCCCACATTGTAACCAAAATACATTAATCTACACCATTTCACACTTCCATCTATCTTTCACAACTTTACCACATACACACACACACAAGCGGGTTGGCAACATAAAAGACAAAGGCCCCTGCGAATGGCGGGAACCTCCTCAGAACTAAATGGTCTGCATGGCTGCTGCCTCAACTAAACTCAAATTTGTGCAACATTTTCAATTTAAAACACTATGAACATACATATCAATAGTCCTACTCGTACCGTTACCGCAATAACCTTCGTCCTTGCTCTGTTAATGTTTTACAGGATGCCCTGAGGAGCCGCCCCCCCGCCAACCTGCTGGCTGCCGAAACTGATTGTTCCCCTGACGGCTCCTTCATTGGAGCAAACCAGGCCCTCACCACAGCATGCCCCACCTCCTGAACGCTCCTGAACCCTCTCCACCCTTAAGACGCTTGTAGCGCACAACTTTTGGGACCCGACCTGAAAGGTACAGAGTCTAATTGGCCGAGACGACCAAGGTTAAAGGTGGGGGGGAAATGTCACCGGGTCTGTCTATTTTATGAATATTCTGTGTGGGTGTGAGGTCAATTTAAGACATGTGACTTGTAGATTGATTCTTTTTGTGGAACGCCCCATACCACCTGAACAATCACGGGGAAAGAATGAAGCGCGGACACACCAACGATAGGCTTGTACAACGCTCACAAACAGAAGTAGAGGGATGTGTCCCTAACTGCTCGGAGAAAGTACACGGCCAGAACTGTTTGTTTGTTCCCTGAGACCGTATTATTCCTGTGTCCACAGCTCTGCCTTGATACTACCAGGGAAGAGTGGCATGAGACCAGAGAGTTAGTCTACTACATTGTGTTCCTGCGTACCTGAGGCTGGGGAAGAAGGAGACGCTACAAACGGATAAGTAAAGGAACGTGTCCCACATAACCGCCATATGCTGTCTTATTTATTGTTTAGAGTGGTTATTTGAATCGGGCGTTTGCATGTGCTTTTAGCCAGTCTGCAGCTGAGTATCGGGGGTCGAGGTCAGTCAGGACCGCAGGGGGACAGCGTAGGACCGACTGACGAGGTTTCGCGGAATGGACTGAAGGACAGGAATAACTGACACCTGTTTTTTTAATTATTTATCCAAGGCCTTTTTACCGTTTTTAACTTAGACTTCTTTTAACCTTTTTTTATAAACCTGATTGTTTGTAAACAAGTCCGGCTTGTATTCTTTGTGGTACGTACTTGGTGATCAAAAGAACCAGAGCCGCAGGGCTGTGACAGAGGCACGGGCAAATTTTTACTCAAATGTCATCAGAAATAGACCCGGAAACACAATCTTTTTGAAAAACTTCTGGGTTCTGGTCTAGGTTCCGTGCTGTACGGAACACACACAGTACGGAAACAGCCCTGGTTAGAGTCACAAACGACCTACGGATGACCGCTGATGCTGGCTCACCATCCCTTCTCATACTCCTTGATCTGTCAGCTGCTTTCGACACAGTGGATCATGGCATACTCCTTAACCGGCTGCATCAAACCACTGGACTCACTGACACTGCACTAAACTGGTTTAGATCGTATTCTACTAACAGAACAGAGTACATTTCACTTGGAAGTGCACGGTCCCGGCAACACGCAGTTACCTGCGGGGTCCCTCAGGGATCAGTCCTTGGCCCCATTCTCTTCATTATTTACATTATTCCCCTCGGTCATGTCATTAGCCACTATGGAGTCTCATTTCACTGCTATGCCAATGACACACAACTGTACATGAAATCAGAAACACACACCTCTGCAATTTCACCAACATCATCTCCGTTTTCAACACTCACTGCCTGTCTGTAGGAGATAAGGGTGTGGATGAAGTACAACTTCCTCCAGTTAAACAGCTCTAAAAATGAGGCAATTCTCGTTGGCACACCACATCAAACACAGTCTTCCTCCATAACTGGTATAACTATTTCTGGTCAGGACATTCCCCTCTCCACAACTGTCACCAATCTTGGTGTAAGATGTGACCCACAACTCAGCTTTGAAGCCCATATCAAAACCCTCTGCAAGACATCTTTCTACCATCTCCGAAATATTGCAAAACTCCGTCCAACACTTGACTTGATCACTGTAAAGCACTTCTCACTGGGATCCCTAACAAAAGCTTGCAGAGACTGCAGTATGTTCAGAATAGTGCAGCTAGGATCCTGTGGAGAGTTTCTAAATACAACCACATCACACCCATTCTCCATTCACTTCACTGGCCTTCTGTTTCCGCCAGGATTGAATATAAGGTTTCCCTTCTAACCCATCAGTGCATTTATGGACATGCTCCCCCCTACCCCTATCTGAAAGAACTACTCACACCTTCAACTACAACTTTATCACTCCGTTCAAAAAACGCAAACCGTCTCTATCCTTCCAAGACCTTCCAAGAGGTGATCGGGCTTTCTGTTCTGCCGCTCCTCGGATTTGAAATGCCCTACCCGACCATCTGAGGGCACCTCAAGCTCTCCAGACTTTTATAAAACGACTTAAAACATTTATTTTCAGGAGAACATATGACTTTTAACAATTGGATTTATTATTGTTTTACATTATTAATTTTTTAAAGCATCTTAATCTGTAGCACTTTGAGATTTGTGTCCAAATGTAAAGTGTACGGAGCCCCGGAATGGACATGAGAAAAATAAATAACACGTGGCCTTCTTAATGCGTGGGAACGAGTTACAACACGGGGGTACGTGTCTTACATTACGTGGGTACGACCTGCAGAAAACGGGGGTACGTGTTTCACGTTACGTGGGTACGACAAAGCACAAATGCACTATTACTGGTGACCTAGAGGTGGCGGCGACACTAATGTGAATAATGTATTTTACCGGAAGTTTTTAGGGGAAGTGACGTTGAGTCAACTCATGAGACTGAGAAAGGCGCAATGGACTGAGACAGAACAGACTCTAAAATCAAATACTACTTTATGTTGGGGATGGGCTACGAAAATATACTAGCAGCACTTGCTGTAGATGGTAGAATTTTGAGTAAAAGACATTTGACGAGGATACTTCGCTCATATGGATTATATCGTCGCCAATATGCTAGTCTTGAGCTAGCAATTGCCTTCATACTCAATCAACTGGAAGGAGCAGGAAGACTTAATGCTTATCGTTGGATGTATGTGAAATGTTTGGAGCAAGGTATCCGCGTCAGGAAAGAAGACGTGAGGTTAATACTTTCTCTCTTTGATCCAGTCAGCGTTCAAGCCCGCCAGGGACAACGTCTCATTCGGAGATGCTATTTTTCTCAAGGACCTAACTTTATATGGCACGCTGATTCTTATGATAAGCTCAAGCATTTCGGAATTTGCATTAACGGATGCATAGACGGATATTCAAGAAAGGTTATATGGCTAAGAGCAGCTTTTACCAGCAGCGACCCTAGGGTTATTGGCAGTTACTTTAATGAAGCAATTGAACAAGTGGGTGGTTTTTCTATTCTTCTACACACTGACATGGGGACGGAAAATGTTGTTCTAAGAGACATTCAACAATATCTGCGCCGGAATGGAGAAGATGACCGAGCTGAGGCAAAGAGCTACCTAACGGGGGCAAGTACTGCAAATCAGAGGATAGAGAGTTGGTGGGGACAGTTGAGAAAGGGAGGAGTTGAACACTGGATACAGTTACTGAATGATCTGAGAGATGAAGTACACTTCAGCGGGGATTTCATCGACAAAGCTCTGGTCCAGTTTTGCTTCATGGGAATTATTCAGGTAAAAAAAAATAAAATAAAATGAAACTATTGAGAAATTTTATATTATGACTTTTTTCTTGTTATGACACCTATTGCTTTTTTTGATTGTATCTCTAACTTAATTAACTTTAACCCACAGGAGGACCTTAACAAGATAAGGAATGTGTGGAATGCTCATCACATCAGGCCCTCCAGAAACCCAAATGTCCCTTCAGGAATACCAAATGTCATGTACCAAGCACCTCACCTGTGGGGAACAATGGACTTTCTTCCACTGAATGAAGACATTACTACATGCAAAGACAAATGCAAGATCCTAACCTCACTTCCTTGTGATGAGGACATTTTTGATTTGTGTACAATCACTATGGGGCAGTTAGGTCAGGACTTCCCAGTAAATAGGACAGAAGCACTTGATGTATATATTTCACTTTGGGATAATATCCGGTCCCAGGTGTTTGAGTAAAATGAGCCATGAAAGTTATTTTAATGTTTGATTTTTAGTGTACAGATCCATTCTGTTTTATTCATAACGGTGCTGAATTGTGTGTCATTTACAGCACAATTGTGCCCTACAAATGCATTTTTTAATGTGAATATGATGATAAATCTATTATTTGTGCTCGTCATCCTTGAAAATGAGTAAATTTAATTGTGCTGTTAAAGGTGTTCTTGCATCTTGGAAGAATTCAAATTTTTAATTTGGGGTTAGCGTAATTAATTAGATTTTTAATAAGGAACGGTTTAACTAGATTTCTTTGTGATAAAATGTTCAACACAAACTTGAACTCAATTAAACTGGGAACAATCAACAGAAGTGCTGTTTATTGATTTCACAAAAAAAAAAAAAAAAAAAAAATCAACCATGGGATTCACTGTTCATACAAAATAAAGGCATGGCTAATGCTGGTGTGACCTTCTTGATATTACTTATTAGGCAGCTATTAACCCTGCTGACTTGTCAACACCAATTCTAAACAAAAGTGTGTTTTTCTTCATCAGTTTTAACAATGTAACAGTGCAGGACATTCATAAAATATATTTGTCCTGATTATCCTTATTTGGCTATATGTGTAACCAAAGCACTTTTAATGACCTTGATAACATGTGTTTGAACAAACAACAATAAACAACTATTACTGCAGGTCAAAAATTAACTTTGGTAAAACTTTGATCAGATAATGTCCATAACCCAGATGGAGCTTTTTAACACCAGATCAAAATCACTGCGAAGGTCTGGGTAATTTTGGTAGCTGATGGGTAGCATCAAGTAACACCCGCATGTATGTGCTTGAGGTCTACACTGAAATTGAGAAGTCTCAACGAATTGAACAGTTATAGGCTGGCCAAACAACATATCTGCACCTGTGCAAAAGCGCAGAAAGCACACCTTTTCAAGTGTCTTGCCACAGTGTTCTGAAGTGCAGACATATTCTCAGGAAAATTCAGAATTTCTTTTACGCGTTTTGGTGTTGGTGCACGTTCCTCTACTATTTCAACCAGCCTTTGTGCAAACAAAGTGTCTGCCATATCTTTCAAGATTGGCCTCCAACAATCAATGACATACATGGGAGTCTGTATAAGTGTTTTGTGTGCTGATTGTGAAACTATTTCCTTTGTAGTTTCCTTTGTGGGAAAGTAGTGGCATTCATGGGCATCAAGTACATCAACCAGCTCATCTGTGTTAACAGAGTCAAATGAAACTATGGCAAGTGAAAGAATGTCCCTTTCCTCTTTCGTGACATACTGGAGGAAGCTTTCGGTCAAAGATGTGTAAGATGTACCATACAACACTTCTTCCAAAAAAAGAAGAGGGAGCAGAAAATATCTTACAATTTTCCAACCTACTAAAATAATTCTTCCCACTGCCTGCCATTCTTGCATTTGGTACTCATGCCTAATGTATGGTACCTTCACATTGCTGCCAAGGGTGCATTTGGTATAAAATTCCCCTCGACATTCTGAAAGGCAATCCCTAAACACACCTGAACCCTCTTTTCTTTTGATCTGTACATCTTTATGCACTATTTCTGGGTCAGTAAAGGCTTGTATAAGCTCACAAAGACAATTACCCCTTCTAATCACAAGCACCACTTTGGTCTTTGACTCGTCCCAAGGTATTGTGTCATCCAGATAAACTGAAGTGTCTAGTGATGCACCAATAATTATCTCATTTTCAGTGTCATGGATCACAGCAGGTGTCTCTGCATTTGCACTAGTAGCCTCAACCACACTTGATTCTTCCACAGATTCTTTAATGACTGTCATATCAGAACCCGCTACGAAATTTAACTCAATTAAATCTGGTTCCGGGGCATCATCAGTGACCTCTGTTGTTGCTTGATTAGACTGCTTGGTCTGATGGTTAGTGTACAGATACAATCTGAGCATTTTAACCTTATTGTGTTCATAAAAATGCTCAACTGTGCATGTAGGCTCAATTTCATTTTCAAAAAAGTCAAAAATGTTCCGGGTATGCTCTTCCAATTTTAATGACCTATACCTTCCCTCTGGGAAAAAAAGAGATTCCGCCATATCTTGAATTTCTGTGACTGTAGTGTGTCTGTCAACACACAGATGTCTGGTTCCACCTCTCTTTGGGGCTCGTACCTGTTTATATAGTTGGTCTTTTTCATTGAAGTCCATCCAATTTCTAATTTTCTTTTATGTTTTTAGCATTTTCAGTTTTATTTTGTGCAGTCTGGATTCTTTTTTCCCCATTCTTTGATGTAACCTTTGCTTTGATCTTCTCAAGCAGCTGACTTCTTGATGTTCCTTCCCCTCGACGACAGAAAGCAATAACTGCAAGCCTGTCCCCAAAATGGGGAATATATTTAGCGAGATCTCCATCCAACATCAGTTAAATAACAGAAGAATCGATCTGTAAAAGAAAATCTAAAAAGTACCACTTAATTGAGCTAGAATAAAAACAAACACATCTAAACAAAGTCTAAACCCTGTTCATAACAAGGACTAAACCAGGTGTAAAAAAAGGACTAACCAGATTCAATTTTGGCCTGAATCAAAACTTAACCAAGTCTAAAACTGGTCTAAACAAGTTATGTAACAGAACCTAAAGTTCAAATTCAAGCTGTCTACCAGATACCTGAACTACAGAAGACTCCACAATGCCACAACTCCCCATACCACAAAGATCTCAACTCCCACCAATGGTCCCCATACCACAATTTGAGCTATAACAAATATTAACAGTTAAATACACGTCTTGCTTCTTAAAAAAAAAAAAAAAAAAGAGATAAAATACCTTATCATTTTTAAGTTTATTAATGATCTCATTCTCTACATCTCGGTTCCTGAGAAAAGTCAGAAGGTCATCTTCCTCACTCTCCATTTTAAAGCTGTTCCTGTAATACAGCAGCATAATGTAATCAGAACAATGGTAAATACATTTGTACGCACAGACAGGCGTCCATATTATGAGTATAAATGAACCTAAACCGTCTAAAAACTAAAACCAAATTGACATGTTGACAATTGCTATGGCTCAAGAGTTTTAAATCCCTAGATGTTTGACCTTGAAAATGTTTTATCGTGCTTTTAATAATGCTGGCAAAACTTCATATCATATAGGTCTCGCTCATATTTATGTTTCAGCCTACATATTCTGGGACTTGGACAACAAACCTAAACAAACTGGGGAACAGTCCCCATGAATAGCAGATGTTAGTGCTAGGGATACATGAAACACCACCAAGCTAGGACAAAAATAACTTACAGAATAAATCAAAATTCACACTAATCTCTTAGCTTTAGTGTCAGCATATATCATTTCATAATATACCACTGCATTATATAATATAAAAGTTCACTGTATTTACCTTAATTGATTTGTAGTGTAACTCTTATCGGATAACGTTAACAGTGTGGTTGCCTTGTTTAGAGGTCTTGCTGCTTGTGCTCTGTCGTTCCAGCGTTGACTTAAGCAAAACACGTACCCCCGTGTTATGCAGGTCGTACCCACGTAATGTGAAACACGTACCCCCGTGTTATAACTTGTTCCCACACATTAAGAAGTCGAAGCCACGTGTTATTTATTTATTTTTCTCATGTCCATTCCGGGGCTCCGTAAAAGTGCAATAAAAGAAGAATGTCCTTTCTTTTTGAGGTGTAGGTGGACTGCAGAATCAGGTCCTCTTCTGTGCTGATACATCCTCTTGTGAAGCTGTTGTTTTCTTTCACCGACATAACACACTCTGTTACTGTTACTGCACTCTTCACTACACTGAACTGCATTACTCTGTGTAAATAACCATAAATTGTTTCAGGAAAAAGGTGATTGTGTTTTATTTTGAAATTTTTGTATGGAAATTGTTGACTTCCGGATTTAGACTAAGCACCATGGCAAGCGCAGTTTTGATAGTATGTAGCTTAGACCAATTAAGGCAATAACTTATTCATGGAGCCATGGTAAACATTTATTCATTTTTACAGCCCCTCTGTAGAGGTAAAAAGTATGTTAAACAAGCTAGATATGAGCATTTTGTCTGTTAATATGTTCGTTTTGCACAAATGTAGGACAGTACAGTGTAAACTGATCTGTTACATGTTTTGTATACTTTTCAGCTCTTACGCTGGTGATATGGTGAAGGTTGAAGTTTCGTAAACAATTAAACATCATAAAACCATCAGTAAAAGTCTCATCCTTAAACCGAGGGGCATGTTACACTTTGTGCGAGGGGATCTTCTCTTTGGGATGGAGCAGTTTTTGACACAGTGTGTTCCCTGGTTTAAAGTGAACTGAAATGTTGTGTTTTGTAGAAGTAGAAGTTTTTTAAGGATGCACGTGGCAGAGTAGTTAGCACTCTTGCCTCACGCAAGAAGGTTGTGAGTTCAAAACCCGGTCGACTCTGGTCTTTCTGTGAGTCTGCATGTCCTCCACGTGTTACCGTGGGTTCTCTCCGTGTACTCTGGCTTCCTCCCACCGTCCAAAGACATGCATGTATAGGTTAATTGGCAACTCTAAAGTGTTCCTACTGAATGAATGTGAGAGTGAATGGTTTGTCTGTCACTGAATGTCTCTATTTGTCAGCCCTGTGACCAACTGGCCACTGTCCAGGGTGTACCCCGCCTCAGGCCCTAGCTGCTGGGATAGGCTCCAGTCACCCGCGACCCCTAACAGGACAAAGCAGTAGAAAATGAATGAATGAAGATAAACCAGACACATAAGGGATTTTTTATGTCTTTGGTTCCTGTCTGTTTGTTTCTCTGTGTCCTCTTGGTTTTGTTGAAAGTCCATCTGGGGTATCCACAGTCTCTCTGGGCTTTACGGATGTGTTGTTTTTCTTTCCGTTTACTTTCTGAGGTAGTGGGAACCTCTTGTGCTCTGTGCTGAAGAGTCCTGATGACTCCCAGCTTATGCTGCTGAGGGTGGTGGGAATCAAACAGCAAATATTGATCCGTGTGTGTTGGCTTCCTATAAACTTCTACTTGGAGAGTCCTGTCCTCACAGATAACTACTGCACAGTCTAAGAAGGCCAGGCAGTTGTCAATGAGATCTTCACTGGTGAACTTGATGTTCTTGTCCACTGCATTGATGTGTTCGGTGAAGGCGTCTACTTTCTGGGTTCTGATTTTGACCCACTTGTTATTAACATATCTGAACCAGTGACTGGGCACCGCACCTGGGAAAGAGACCAGAGCTCTGTTCTCTACTTTCTCCATGTACAAGTTAGCCACAATCGGGGAGACAGGTAATCCCGTGGCACAGCTGTTTATTTTTGTCTGTAGAAGTTACATCTGAACTGGAAATAAGTAGTGTTCAAACATATTTCCAGTTTTAGGTTAAAATGGTTAAATGAGCCTTTATTATACACTTGACAGTGTAGCTCATTGCTCTACAGCACATCAGCTTTTGTTCAGAGACAAAAAACACAAAAAAACATCTGTATTGATTGCTGTACACTGCGTGCTGTGCCGCCAGCCTGTCCCTTCTGCTCAGTGTGGTGCACTCAAAGGACTGTTTAAACAAAGAATTTTACATCCAAGCAGCACTCTATGTACACAAGTTGACATATACTGTAGGTGTATTTCAGCTTGGAACTCAAAATTTTGCAATAGTAAATGGAATAAAACTTGGATGATGCCATTTCAGTTCTGTATTAACATTAAAATTAGAGAAATTCACTTTAAAATACTCACATATTCATAGGGGAATATTCACTCAATCCAAACCACTATTTAATCTGCTGCTAACTGAAATAGAAAATTATCAGCATAACACAAAGAATATGAAAGCAATCAATTTGACTATTATATATGAGGACTTTACAAATTCAATTACCTTATTCCAGGGAAAAGGGGGGAAAGAATAGGACTAGAGGGGAAGGAAAGAAAAAAAGACTGAAAGGGAAGAAGGGGGAAAAAGGGAAGAGGAGGAATAAAGGAAGAGAAAGAGGAAAAAAAGAAGGAAATTTTTAATTAGCATTTTTGTTATTTTATTTTGGCTATGAAGGCTCTCCACCTCATCTCTAAACAGAGGAGGTGGCCACAGATTAATTCAAACAGTTTCACTATAGAACAATTACAACACCTGAATGGACAGTGATACTAACAACCCCCCCACCTGGAAAACTGAGTCCTGATGCTTTTACTTCAACCTTTCCTTACTGTACTTTGTTTACTTTTGCTTTATGATTTAAATATTTTATATGAATTTTACTGTCTTAAATATATGTATATTATTTTGCTGTATATTTGTATACTTGTATTTACTGTATACTTTATGCAATCAATTGAAGAATGAAAAAAAAAATAGTCTACTCCTTACCGCTAGAAGGCAAAGTGCAACATTAAAGGAAGCTGAGTAAAACGGAAGTCAGATTAATATCAACCACTCTGTCTAAAGTACTCTGAAGCGGCTGGCGAAACACTTAACTAAACTGTCGGGAGACAGCGGTGTAGTGGACAATAGAAGCAGACGATGGGAGCGGCTTTGTTCTCAAAGGTTCTACAACTTAAAGTAGTAGGCCAAGTTAGCAATTTTTTGTAGCAGACTATCGGATGTATGTTGACTAAACTAAACCAGCCAACAGCTTGATATTATGACTACGTTTTGTCTATGTGTGGAATTTTCAAAAGCTTGTAGGTGTCGGAGGTGCGGTGGTACCTGTCAGCGTACTTTGCGACAAACAAGCTTTATGTAGTGCAGATAGAGTTCAGTGCGATGTCCGCGCAGCTGCTCGTAACTGTCAACTAGGCTCATCTCCGGTGTCTCCTGATGGCCAACTGCGGCTCCGCGGAGTCCAGCGCGAATCCACAAGCTCGTCCTCCGGACAGTGGAATCTCAGCGCAGGCCGCCGTGGACCTGAGCATTAAGCCGGTGCTGTTTGAGGTCTTTGGCGAAATCTGGACCGTCCAATCCCGGCTGGGCCAAGGGGTGTCAGCCTCAGTGTACCGTGTAAGCTCCGACAGAGCCAGCACCGCTGCCGTCAAGCAGTTTCAGGCCGAATCTCAGGGAGGAGATTACGGCTACCACAAAGAGAGGAGCGTGCTGGAGGGCATCCAGGGACACAAGAACATCGGTAACCGCATCAAACACAATTCAAGCAAATAAATTTGACACCCTGAGAATTCAGCTATGCCTCCACCTTAGATAATTTTATTTCATTTTCACCATAGCTCCAGACATTCTTTGTATCATACCCAGTTTGTGTCATTGAAAAACACTTGATATGGATATGTCTGGTTTACATTGTCTAAAAAAAAAATATAATAAACAGTTGTGCTCATAAGTTACATACATAAGTTGCATACCCTGGTGGAATTTTTATTTTTGGACGATTTTTCAGAAAATATGAATGATAACACCATTTTTTTCACTCATTGTTATTGGTTGGGTGAAGCCATTTATTGTCCAACAACTATGTTAGTCTCTTTTTAAATCTTAATGACAACAGAAATTGCTCTTTATTTTCTCAGATGGTAAAGCTGCCCATTGTTTTTGGCAAAATGCCTCCAGTTCCTGTAAATTCTTGTGCTGTCTTGCATAAAATGGACGTTAGTGCAATCTCCCCAGTGTGGCTCAATGATATTGAGGTCATGAAACTGAGAAGGCCAGTACAGAACCTTCACTTTATGCTCCTGTAGCCAATGACAGGTTGACATGGCCTTGCGCTTTGGATGTCATGTTGGAATGTCCAAGTACGTCCCATGCACAGCTCCTAGGCTGATGAGTGCAAATTTTCCTCCAGTATTTTCTGATAACATCCTGCATTAGTCTTGCCATCAGTTTTGACCAAGTTTTCTGTGCCTTTATAGCTCACACATTCCCAAAACATCAGCGATCCACCTCCATGTTTCACAGTAGGAATGGTGTACCTTTCATCATAGGCCTTTGGTTACGCCTCTTCAAATGTAACATTTATGGTTGTTCCAGAAGTTGGCATTCGAAATTCCTTGGATGGATTTGTATATTCGTTTCCTGTTTTATACAGTTCAATTACCTTTTCCTGCAAATAATTTGACAATTCTTTTGCTTTTCCCATGATTCAGAATTAGGGATGTAACAATTGACTCCACTCACGATTTGATTTAATTCACAATTCTGATATCACAATTTGATTTTGTCACAGTTTTCTTTTATGAAATGAGTTAAGGCAAATTGAAGTGAACAAGTGCCCTTTTTATTATTTTACAAATCGGGGCTCCAGACAAACTTTTTTCCTCACCGTCCCAGTACCGTCATGAAAGCCAGTTCCAACAGTCCCTAAGTAAATTCTCCCATATTTATTTATAATTGTTATAATAATTTTTACTTTACTTTCAGATTAAATGAGCAGACGATGGAAACTGAGTATGAATTTAGAATAAAGGGTCAAGTTTTATTCCTTGCAAGGAATCAAGCAAAGTACATGTCAGACACAGTTACAGGCTGATGGTTTTGCTGTCTTTCTCTCTACAAAGTAAACAGTACATTGCATTTTATATCAGACGGTTCAGACAGTGCCTTGGACAGTGACGATTAGGGCTGTATACCTTGGATAACCTGGCGATACGATACATACCTCGATACACAGGTCACGATTCGATACGTACCTCGATACAGAGCTGTCTCGATACGATTTGATACAATGTGACCCGATTCGATACGAGTCAATAAAAATACATGGGCCAGAGCCAATTAGTTAATGCTGAACACATTTACTCAACAAACAGAACTCTGCAATTTTCTTCAATTTATTGAAGATGAAAGTGCATATAACAAAGTGCATTTTGCTTAAAAATATGCAACTTTAAGTGCTCTAATTAATTGTACACAAATTGTATTAATCTGGAAATTACCACAAGTCAACATTTAACTTTCCAAGGGTACAGTCTGAGCTCACATAAGCACCAATTTTTTTTTATTATTCTTATTAAATATTCTTATAATTCTTTTTTGTGACACCATGTACTGCCATAACATATTTCACTATGAAATCACTTAAATGCTACATCTTGCTTTAACATTTGGCACAACAAGAAATCTAATCTACCTCAAAACAGGATGGATTTTTGAAATCTTAAGGCTAAACCAGGTTTGTCCTCAAAAAGGCAGGTTGAACAAAAATCACTGCAGCAACAAAACAATAACCTGAGGATACTCTTGGTAATGCTAGCTTTATCCTATGACTTAAGATTTTTGTTCAAAAACAGAAGTTGGTCAACATGCTTTGAGCTTAGTACACTTCTCTGTGCGGTTACAATATCGCCTGCCGTAGAGAAAACACGCTCTGATGAGACACTAGTCCCTGGAATGCACAGGTACACTTTGGCAAGGCGTGACATTAGTGGATATTCATTCTGGTACTCTTTCCACCAACTGAGAGGACTTCCCTCAGCAAGAGACAAGGGTGGTGCCTCCTTGTACCTTGATATCTCCTCTTCTGCCTGGGCCTGTGTGGTTCTGTGTCTCACCGCAGGACCTGTACTGTAAGTTGAACCAAGCAGATCAGCCAAACAGCACAAGTCCTTTTTCTTCTTGGGTGGTGGGCTGGCAGGAATGTCATCCTTGTCTTCCACATGATTGTCCTCCTCTCCTGGTATCACTTCAGCCTCTTCCTATTATGCAAAATACAGATTTTTTTTATCAATAAACCCATAGTTAATTCTATAAAGAGCATATTCAAATACATATAATAGTTAGTTTGCCTTTCATTTAATGCAATGAACTGACAAACCTTTACAATATATTGTTTTACTAGTATAGTGCTTTACATGAAGTATATGTTTGAAACCATTTAGTTTTGTAAGCTCTAACATACTATTATGAATTTTAAATTATGAACTGAATATTTTGTTTTATTACACTTGGTGTATATTATATGTGTGTGTGTGTTTGTTATGTTTTTTAACCATGTAGTGTTAATGACACAGTGAAATGGCTTACCTGAATTAGTTCTTGAATTCTTGAGCTTCTCCAGTGATTCTCAAGTATATTTCCTCTCGTTCATCATCAGGAAGGAAGGGCAAAGCTTTGAATCTTGGATCGAGTGCTGAACATACATACATGGTCTCTTTCTGCTGATCCATGTACCTCTTGCTCAAATCTTGGCAAATAGCCGCTTTGATTTCTTTCACTATCTCACTATCTGCTCTGCTCTCTTGGAAATCCTGGATGATCTGAGCATGAAGAGGGGCCACAACTGACAGTGTTGGAGAGCTTTCTTTTGACATTACAAGAGTAGCAATCTTCATGGGCTTCATTGCATCCACTATCTCCTCCGCAGATGTAATGTCCGATTCACATAGGGTGTAAACTTCTTTCTCGGTTTTCCTAAGCTCGCTGGACAGAAGAGCAGCGGAGACAGCGGTTTGCTGCTCAAGAAAGCGCCGAGCATATCATGCGCGCTATTCCAGCGTCACAACATCAGTGATCAGTTTATGTTCAGGCAACTCGAGCAACTTCTGCTTCTGTCGGCACGTGGCTGGCTGTGGTACTGCGCTTAAAAAGGTGGATATCCGTCTAACACGCCCCAATAAACGAGCGACAGCAGGAAGCTTCAGTGCATGCTGCGAAGCAAGGTTTAAAGTGTGAGCGAAGCACCTGAAATGCAACATACCGGCAAGCTCTGCTGCGGCGCTCATATTTGCGGCGTTGTCAGTCACAATAGCTGGGTCTTTGGATACGAGGTCCCACTCCTCCAGCGCCGCTTTCAGTAACTCTGCAATGTTTGACCCGTATGGCTCTCGTGCATGGCTCGCGTTTGTAAAGCGTCGACATCAGTTCCCACTCCTCGTTAACGTAATGGCAAGTGATTGTAACAAAAGCTTCAGTGGCTCGCGATGTCCACCCATCACAAGTCAGTGCCACTCGTGGGGCAGAACTCAGGGCTGACTTAACATTGTCTTTGACTTTGTCATACATCCTCGGTACTGCTTTGTCGGTCATGTAGCTGCGTGTAGGGATCACATAACGGGGATCTAACGTGTTGATCATAAAGCGAAAGCCTGTGTTCTCGACAACACTGTAGGGACATAAACCTTTGCAAATATAATGCACCACAGACTCCGTAATCTTCTGTGCTCGGACTGAGTTAGATGGAAGCTTGGATGTTGTGTTGTCCAAAGTAGTTTGCGTGGGGTCCCGTGTTTTTTGCGCTGCGCGGCTAGCTTGTCTGCATGGTGTCTTTGCAGGTGGGCGCAGGTTAGTTGTATTACCTGTGTAGCGTATTGAAGCCTGGCAATTCTTGCAGATTGCATTTGTTTTATCGAGCCCCTGGTTTCCTTCCTTTGCTTTAAAACCAAAATGTGTCCAAACATCTGCTTTTAGGGACAACGGCGCTTCTAAAATCTTCGACATTTTCCATGAGTTATTTGAAACTCATGGCGCCACTGCACCCCCTAATGGCTGGGCGGAGTATCGATACTAAGGGCTAGAATGTCGATACTGTATCTTTTTTTATTATATCGGTATGTATCTAAGAATCGATATTTTGAACACACCCCTAGTGACGATGGTAACCTCCTCTAGAGACCTACAACCCAGAAGCCAGGTGGTAATATGTCTAGGTCTATGTTGAAGGACAGGGCATGAACAGAATAACCCACAGTAATAATGAAATAATAATGATGGAAATATAGAATGTAAAATTCCCATAACAAAAATAAAGGCTAATGTTTTTCTATTTGTAAATTTATAAATACCCTTCCTTGAACCGCCACCTTAACGTGGTGGAGGGGTTTGAGTGCCCGGATGATCCTAGGAGTTTTGCAGATGATGTTGTCCTGTTGCCTCCATCAAGCCAGGACCTTCAATGTTCACTGGGGCGGTTTGCAGCCGAGTGTGAAGCGGCTGGGATGAGGATCAGCACCTCCAAGTCTGGGGGTCTTTTTCACGAGTGAGGGAAGGAAGGAGCGTGAGATCGACAGACGGATCGGTGCAGCTTCTGCAGTAATGCGGTCGATGTACCGGTCTGTCGTGGTGAAGAAGGAGCTGAGCTGTAAGGCAAAGCTCTCGATTTACCAGTCGATCTACGTTCCTACTCTCACCTATGTTCATGAGCTTTGGGTCATGACCGAAAGAACAACGAAATGAGCTCTCTCCGCAGAGTGGCGGGGCGCTTTCTTAGAGATAGGGTGAGGAGCTTGGTCACTCGGGAGGACCTCAAAGTAGAGCTGCTGCTCCTTCACATTAAGAGGAGCCAGCTGAGGTGGCTCGGGCATCTGTTTCGGATGCCTCCCGGACGCCTCCCTAGGGAGGTGTTCCGGGCATGTCCCACCGGGAGGAGACCTCGGGGAAGACCTAGGACACGCTGGAGGGACTATGGCTCTCGGCTGGCCTGGGAACGCCTCGGTATCCCCCCGAAAGAGCTGGAGGAAGTGTCTGGGGAGTGGGAAGTCTGGGCTTCTCTGCTTAGACTGCTGCCCCCGCGACCCGGCCCCGGATAAGCGGTAGAAGATGGATGGATGGATGGAATTTATAAATAAAATCAAAATCTATTCTATTACATATACATATTACATAATTTGCTTCTAAGGCTAGATACTTTAAATAAGTGGATATTATAGCTGGTTAAAATATTATTAAAATCTAAATAAGTGGATATTAACAAAGTCACTTAAAATCCCCAATACTTCTGCCTCTGATGGATTCAGACCAGGTTAATTTCTTTACTAAGAAACTCCAAGGCAAGGGACGAATTTGGATTTCATTGGATTTGAAGCGTTATAAAAGTTGTTTTTTATATCCTATCACTCATTTAATAAAGTTATCAATATCACAGACAGCTGTTCCACTGAAATGGAAGGTGGCAAAAGTAATTCCCTTCTACAAATCTGGCAATAAAGTAGACCCTGCTAATTATAGGCTTAATAGCATTTTACCTATTATTTCAAAGATTGCAGAAAAATGGGTGGCCAAATCAATTACAAAACACTTAACAGTGTTGGTCCACCTGTACACCCTGTGCAGTTTGGCTTCCGGTCTCGCCATTCAACTAAAACAACTGTCTGCATTTTTATCAAAAAGGTTAAATTATACTTGGATAAAAATGGTTGTGTTGCTGCTGTTATAGATTTTAAACGGGCATTTGACACAGTGAACCACCTCAAACTTTTTTACCAGACCCTCTGCATTAAATTTTACAGATCACACAGTTAAATGGATACAGTCGTATTTAACAGATAGAAAGCAGTGTAGGTATGTCACCATACCTGGATTATGCAGTAGGTGTCCCTCAGGGGTCAATCTTGGGCCCACTACTGTTCTTGCGTTATGAATTGCCTAATGTGTGTAAAAATGTAGACACTATTATGTATGCTGACAATACAGTACAACAATACATTTTCACCTATGCAAAAAATCCAAATGAAGCAGCCCAACAACTCTCAAAAGCTCTAGATGATCTACAGAAAGGGTTAACTGAATCTTGTTTATGCTTGGATGTTAAAAATACTGTATCCATGTTCTTCTCCAAACCAAGAGCACCTTTAGTTACAGTAAGGGTCTATTTGGGGGACAAGAACTACAAAATGTTGCAATATTAAAAAATACCTTGGGGTCTACTTAGATTTAAAATGATCCTTTCAAAAGCATGTTCAAAACATTGTAAAAACTACAAATTTTAATATAAGGATTTTCAAACATATTAGAGCATACGCATTCTTGATAAATATAATTCACTAAGTCTTTCAAATTTTAAAATATTAAAATCTGCCTGTTTTGATTTACAAAGTTACTCATGGTTTGGCTCCTCCCCCGTTGAATGAGTTTATCAAACAGAACTCTCTTAGTGGACCTGGTTCAAGAGTAACGCAAGCTTCTGTCAGAGGTGACTGTGAGCTCCCGTTCAGACATCATTTTCTCAAAATGTTCTCTCATTTCAGGTCTCAATGTCCACTCTCAGTGAGGGAATGTTCAACTTTACTTACTTTTAAAACACATTTGAAACTTTGGTTAAAAGACACTCTAACATGTGACCTGCATCTTATGCAAATTATGTTTTGAAGATGGGCCTGTGCAATATCCAAAATTTATACTTAATCAGACTTCTGCTTCACTTCCTGCTCTCGAACCTGGCGGACATCTCCTTCTGCTCTTCCTGCCCTCTGCTATCAGTGTATGCTTCTCTGTCTCGTCTCTTCTCGTCATTTAAATTTTTTTTCCTCTTATTTCTTGACTCCACTGCTGGCTGGACTACTAAGAACCAAACTGATTACCTGGTCTCTGCGCGCAATTGACACAATTTTTTTTCACAAAGAAGGGTTTTTCTGTTTTCTGTTTGGACTTATGATAGAGGGGTCCCTGCTCATTGGTCTGGGGACTGCCTTAAACTATTGGAAAATTTGTAAGACAGCTGCCTTAAATCTACCCGGCCGCTATCTGCTGAAATTAAACAGTGCTTCTGTGATGTGAGTGACAGACTGAAGGGATTACAACAGAGGGACGCAATGTCCGAGGCGCTGACTGACATCCCAGCACGGACTGTGGGAAGAGTAAACAACACCGAGAGTGAGACCTGTGATCTACGACGCAGCTTAATGGCTATGAAGGGTTTATATCCAGAGAAGAGTGGACAACATCTTGAAAGACTGTTGAGCTTACTACGTGGTTTTACGGGTCTGAACATGGATTTGGAAACATTAAAGTTACTCCACGAAATAGACGCACACACTTAACTGACGCTGAGAACCAGA